>JASKGN010031736.1:0-14916 GCA_030556245.1 Falagria sp. GC000072 | reverse complement strand
GTATGTAACTATCCCACATAGAAATTTGATTGTCAGTTTTCCCGAAGCGTGAGTCAGGAATAAATTCATGGGAGTTCGCATAAACGCACCGACGATATGCCGGTTATTTAATAATTCCGGATTATTACGTGTTCAACCCTCTAGTGTAGTGTTGGTTAGCTAACTAACACTAACTCACGATCAACATTAGTCATTATTAGCTCCTGTACTAATTATCATCCTTCATATAAATAAATTTGATCAAAAATTTTAGATAAAATGGCAACTCAAAAAAGTTTTGAGATTCACTTAGTTTTCCATCTCATCCCCTTTTCCATTTTACTCATCCAGAGTTATATACATACTTTAAAGCTAACTGGTAGCTTTCCCTCTAATGTTAGGACGAGCGAACAAAGTTGAAATAACTTGCGAATTTTCCAAGGAAAAGTTTTCGCTGGGCTGGAGTAAAGCTAGCGCGTTCGAAACAATTAAGTAAATTAAGGCATTAAATAAATATATTGGCGACTGGTGAGACTGGAACCCGTCGCTCCTGTTCCTACCTCTTACCCTTCGTTCTAGGTAGTCGTTCCTTGCCAAGAAAAACTAGACTTGGCGAAGGAAACGAAAGGGTGAATACATTTAAGATTCCGGTACATAAATGCACTCTTAGGAGTTGACTCTCTTAATATTTTTCACTTTGCGGGGATATTTTGTGATATTCAGGGTTGAGGTTTGAATTACGACAAATCTCTTTAGGACTATGCTACTTTTAGTAGGAAGTTTCGCGTAATTGAATAATAATTTCTTAAGTTAAAATGATAAGATTCTTCAAACTTGATAAATTCTTAAAAACAAAAGAATTTGAAAAGAATTTAATAGATATAGTGTATTCAACCCTCATATTGTGGTTTTTGAGGTTGAGGTTAAACTTTAGTCGAAGGTTGCCTACCTAAGTTTCAATTAGGTATGCACCCATCACAAGGGAAAGAGCATCTACGGTTACAAAACTTAATTATGATATACTGTCGAGGGCGAAGTAATTCGTGAAGGCGGCACTCCGCGCAAATGTTATTAAATCGACATTGAAATAATAATTTCAGTGTTTTAGTGCTCATCGGAATAGAGGGCGCGGATGCCAAAATGGTACGTACTACTACCACTGCCGCGCCCTTGATTCTTCTTCATTTAGGGTGATGTTAATGGCTTATTGTATAATTATCATATCATTCACATTTGAAAAATCTCCTGTAGAAATATTACACCGTCCCTCGAACACATGGTATACACATTACAAATTTGCTAAAACTCGGAATTCAAGAACGTGTGTCTAGTTTCGCACGTTTTCGTACTGATCCTGCTCGTGATCCTGATCCGTTCCGTAATTAACCATCCTTTTCGATGGCGTCAATTTGAGAGAGGGAACAGATTCCGGACTTGTGCTATATATGAAATCGTGCAATCGTAAGCTGCTTTACTGGTTGCTAACTATGGCTAGGTGTGTGGCGGTGACGGCGGCGTCGTAAGTGGGATTTTCGGTTGTTCCCGGAGTGTCGGATTACGTTCGGCAATTACGCCCGGAGCGTGGCGGGAATTAGCGCTCGCCCGATTGATTGACGTACCCGTGTATACGCTGTCGGTCCAACAATCTCTACGCACCACACACATATACACTACACACACATCAACCGACAACCACTTTTGTTATTATTCATTTTCCACATACTTTAGAGTTTGGTAAACTTATGAATGAAAGTGAAATGGGGTGGGGGTAACCATCAATACTCTAGTAATAAGAAGCAAGTTGTAACTTTTTGAATAAGACCAACATGCGCTCAGTTAAATGATGCGTGGTACACAAGACATAAAACACATACCCAAGTTGCGGAAGAGCTAGAATTGGGAACGAAAGAGAGGTTGAGCAGAAGGCGACACCTTAATGTAGGTTTACGCTTGGCTAGAGAGACAGGAGCAGCGCTCCCGTGTGTTCCCGGAATCGGAATCCCATCAGATGTGTGTATTTCACGCTTTTCTCTTTCCCCACGCGTTGGGATGTCACCCCATATCCTCGTGCTATACTCATGTGATAGTGGTGTACATATACTCTGGATTTGAACCAGACGTGTGTTTTCTTCGTATCTTTGTGTACCTTGTAGGCCTGCTTGTTCGCTTGGCGCGCGAGTCGGGAATATTTATAGTGACAAATTCCCACATATTATACTCAAACGGCGGGCGGCTGCTGCTGCTGCTGTTAGCTCGGCAGCGACAGCGACGTGACGTTGTCGTAGATCTCTACGTGCGCGGTACCCCCCGAGAGCTGGAACGCTTTACATCTAGTAGTTGTCCTCCCACGTGTCCCTCTTAATACCACCCATTATAACTTACTAACGTGGGTTTGTTGTTGTTGTTGGTACTGATGCACGTGCTACCTATGTTTCAGTAGTTAATTTTTCAATTTTTCCAAATTTGTTATTCATTCGTTGAAGAATTTCTAATTCCACTCAGGCATTTGAGCTATCATAATAAATTCATTGAACCAACCCTTCTTTCTCTCATACATTATCACACTCGAGCAATTGGAAATTCCCGTTTTAATTTAATTAAATTCGATATTATTACAAAACACTGTGTGAGGATATTCTACGGCTACGCCATGTTACTACACTGTGGTAGCAATGTAGGAATAAGAAGATGGGTTAGCAACGGTATCTAGGTACGTCACGAAACCACGTCTGAATCTAATGGCGAAATTTCAATTCGAATTCGCATTCAGGTGTGCGTGTGTTGAAGGAAATGCAGGACTTGTACAGAACCGAATGTATATGATATTTGGAAAGGCAGAGAAGAGGAGCAAAGACAGCATGCGGAAAGTATCGAGAGAAAGTAGGATGTGTAGGTGGAAGCAGAAGCTGGTACACATTTCACTTGTCGAGTTAAATGGAGGAACGTCGCTCGCTGCTTCCCCATGCAATAATTCTTGCAGTCAGCATCGGGATACACTGCGGATATATCTCTCTGGTCTTTTGCTGCTTGCTTCGCTCTTCGTTTGCCAAGTTACATTTCCAGCAAAGTGTTTTGCCATTCGTTTTTCTGGTTAAGCGCGATGATCCAACATGGCGGACATTCGCTCGAATCAATTTCGGCATTTTTCGAATTTCAAGGTACAAAATCAAAGAAAGCTTCACACATTAGGTATATATCTATACGATTCGCTTCGATTCGAGTTTTGATCCTTTTTCGATCTTTATATGTGCTGCATGTAGCCAGCGAGACTTTGATACGGCCGAAAGATGACATAAATCTGAAAGGCATTCATTCCGCCATTATGGCGGATGATGGAGATGCACTTTAGGAGAGCGCGTCCTTTATTACTCGAACGGCTATAAATCTGCCAGGGCTCAATGCGCACTCGCCACACTCAGCGCAGCGAGAAAACATAAAGAATTGGTCCCGCTCGACCAGCGCAGCAACGATCACGGCTTTTTCTCTTTTCACATACATATGTATCATGTTCATGTCTATTCTCCCATCAACTACTTTCTGACAATGCATTCATAGATGTGTGATGTATATACCTACCTCACTTTTTAAGGGATGCTTTTTTTTTATCTCGTAATTTTTTGAATCAATTCCATTCCCAACATTGTTTGGATTCATTCACCCAACAATTTGGTTATTTTCGGATGGCCGTCGCTTGCATCAGGTGGGAGACACTTTATGGGAATATTATGTAAATCCTTGTGTTGCTTGGCCCCGCCGAAAATAAACGAATTCGATTCGAGCGACTTGTTTATAGGTCAATATTAAATGAAACGATTCGCTTCGTTGCGTCGGGCATCCGGGAATGAACATGAAGCGAGGTATCTGCAGGTCCATCTAGGACCTACCTTTGGTATCAAAACTCGTGTACAACATACACACTACCAACAAGCCTAAGTTATTGCTTGCTGGTCGCCATCGCAATTATCCCGCGACTCCAATTACGAAATCGGAAAACCAAACATTGTAAATCAAGTTCGTCGATGCGAGACGCACGTTTCGTACTGATCTGCAACAAGTTTACAATTTATGTTAATTTGTGGTACATGTTGGAAATCTTGGAAATTGAAAAGAAAATTTGCACTTTCTAGAGTAGATCTTTTAGCTAGTGTTTTGATTCTGATAGAAAGGTGAAACATAACCTGGGATCTTAAGTCTAGTCTTGAAAAGGAGAAGCGCGCCCATGAGGAGGGCCCTGTCCCAAGTCTAATTTATGGCGTCACGCTTCGTAAGAAACCACCCGACTTCCCAGCACTTAATTACACGCAAAATTATCTCGGTTACAAATTTGTTAATTTCACATTGATTGCGCAAACGGAGGAGGTCGGGAATAACCACAGACTGCTTGCAGGTTAGACCTGCAGGGGTTAAAACTGACTTTTCTCTATTCTACTCTTCTTCTCTCTTTTTTCTTTTAATTAAGATTTTTTTATAGTCCTATATATGTTCCATATACATTTTTTACAATTTAAATTTCTTTGTTCAATTTCTAAAGTTCCGGGTACATGACTTACTTTTAGAAATCTCAGAAAATGTCATATTCCCATGATTCTAATGATAAATTATTATAGTCACATTATTAAACTCAAATTTTTTCAAGCAATCAAACAAATTATCAGACCAAGTCGGCTCACATATTGTAGGTGCTCCAAATGAAGTAAATGGAAGCAAAAAGCAAACGGAGTTGCACTATTTAAAGGCGCATTTGTCATTTTCCTCACGCGCGTTCGTTCAACAAAACATTGCAAACAACAAACGAGCGCGATATTTACGATCACCGTAAATATCCAGACCGGAATGCGTGCGGTTTACACTACGAGCGCATATGCACCCCTCGGTGCCAAGCTCGCAGTATAAATGTCTCGTTAGGAATCAGGAACAAGGACTATAAAGGCGTAAACACTTACAAACTGCGAATACACCGCGAATGTCTTCAAGTTGCAGGCAGCTTTCTGGGTGTGTTGAGAATGGACATAAGGAACGAGCAAAAAAGGACATTAGATGGGAATTGGTATTATAAGGTGTTGCAAATCTTTCCAGGCTCGTATTTATTTCATGTCTTTTATGTCTTCCTTGACTTTCCAATGTATTTTGCATATTGACTCTGTATATTGCACATTTCTAGTGGTTTTTGCATTTGTTATAGTATATGATCTGTGTCTTTGTTACTTGGCTACTTGCTACTTAGGAATATCAAGCGACGGCCGACGGAACAAACAACTTCTGCTAGAAGTGAAATAATTGCACCACAGCAGGATACCAAAACTTAGGTTTTCTCTACTTGCTTCTTAACTCTACAAATAGTAGTTAGTTACCTTCTAGACACTTTTTTTTTAAATTTTGTAAATGAAAAGATAAATAAGCAACTTTTTTGTATTCCACATAAAAATCCTAAATTGATGTCATCCTCAGCAATAAAATTTTTATCATCGATTGTAAAATCAATCTGGTGGCACGTCAGGGGCGTCGTTTATAGCGTTGCGCGGTGATAGTAATAAGAAGACGAGGTGTTGTAAAAATGAGCGTATCGGGTGATGATCTCCATCGTAAAAAAGCAACCTTCTCCCTGCGGTATAAGAGTTTCCTACTGCTGCTCCTGTTACCATCTCGGATTCAACCCTGCTCGACATCTTTGCATAGCTATAACTACCCTTCTCCTCATACCCATATACATTTTCCTCATCGTTTTGTTCTCGGCATAAATAAAATGACTTGCAACTACAGATAGTATAGTTCTTTCCCCCTTTTGGTGGGGACACTCCCGAGAGTAGTTTTTACGATTATTTTGTTGAGGCGCTACAGGTTTCCGATTTTACGGCCGTGAAGCCCATCATCTCTCGTAAATTTCGCGCATTGCTGCAGTTTATGCAATTCCTGTGATGACTGGCGTGGCAAATGCCCATCGCGAAGATTTATGTGTGGACGTTTGTTTTGTTTGGCAGTGGTTGGAAGATACCTATAGCCGAGAGCTATTATTGGACATTGAGCAAACTTCCAATGTTTATGGTCTCGAAGTTAAAATGGTAGTTGGCTGTAAACAAGAGTTTTTATAAAGGAGAAGCGACGTGGTCTTTTAATGAAGTCGTTGTTTTTTCCTATTTTTCCCAGAAACTCCGGAATGCATTTCGCCACATTCAGCTGACTAACTAAAATATGTCGAAAACTTTGCGTCGCTCACCCAGCAGGCTAACAAACCCCTAAGCCAATGCTAGAAGTACTTAACTCAGGAGTTTGTTAGCCGATTTCAATGTGCAAAGTTTCGCCTTGTGGAAAAGTGGAAAAGTTGCAAAGGTGGAAATTCATCCACAAGGTATCTAAATTTCTTGGTTTTTCCCTCTTCGTTCTTTTTCTTTTTCCTCGTTTTGTGGAAGTGAAACACCCAGTGACGTGGTTCTTTTTCCTTTTCGATTTGATCGGATCGGCGTTGTTGACCTCCCCCGGTGGCGTGCGAAGGAGGCGGCAAGGCGATATTAAGACTGCCGACGATATTAAGTGTCGAGCGAACGGCGGCGGCGTTGGCTTTAGAATAACGATAAGTGAAATAAATTTAAAAGTTTCCCTTCGACCTATACGAGAAGCTTTGGTGCCGCTGCCGTGCGATGTGGCGAAGGAGAGCCGCGATAACGGATTTAATGAAGCCTATCGTCAGACGGGGCCGAAATGCGCGCCCGGGACACACAATGGGCGCTCGAGTTATTTATTACTCTGCGATGTGATTGTTGCATGTTACTTACGTTGCCGCTGAACCGAACCAAAACGAAGTTCTCGTTAGGCCCTCGTTACACGTGTGCATGTTTATGCTCTGCACAATCGACACACAACAATATCCGTCTGTTATTCCAGGGTAGCAGATTCTCAAAGTCGCTTGCGAGCTTATCTTGATTTTACACCACCGCTAAAATTCATTTCTGCCAGTAGGGTGGGGATGTCCTCAAACATGGACAGTTACAAAGTAATGCATTACACAACATTTGACATGGTCCTTCAGCGTTGAAAGCATCATTCAATTGCGATCTGTTAGTGACACAAGGACGAAACGAATGATCCTTGCCCTCGGTCGCGCGAAGAAAGACCCTCTTCGTGACACGCGATTGTCTAAACATTGCGATTTATATGCGACCGCAAACAAACGAGCGAGGATGGCGGGTTCGAAGGTCGGCTCGGCCAGCGAAAAAGGGACAAACTGCCCTGTCCGCCGAAAGATACGGCGATGATGGGCCGCAAACGCGCATACCTACATTCGAATGTCGGCTCGCGTCGGATTGTTGGATTGTTTGTCGTTTGTTTATGTGCTGCTTATATATACCGGACATGGATTTTCCTCCATTTCAGTTGCAACAACGTTTTAGTTTGGGTTTAGGTTCTCCACGGTGAATTATTACATTTCACCCTTTCTTCTGTACTTAGGCATGATTCCAATACTCGGCAACTTTTCGGGAATTTTATTTAATTTCAATTTTATTTTTGACATAAAAAAGGGGCAAAGGGAAGGAAATTTCAGTAACATTGGCGAAGTGTAACGAACGGCAATATCCGCATTCCAGGTCTTGTAGCTAGCAAGCAATGGCATCTCTGCCGCCCTTCTCACGCTGACAGGCGAAGAGAAGAGAAACACCGAGATAGCAAGCAGGCTGGTAAGGGATGGGGGGTTTTGCCGCCACCACCGCCTGATATTGCCGGCTGTCTGATAACGACTGGAATGTCGTTAGCTTCCCAAAACTAACGGTTTCAGACGCCCGGTTATTTATAGCCGTCACAAGCGCTGATATTAAATCGGCCGGGAGATTGCCTTTTATTGGACCCTCACCTCATTGTTTACCCATATGTATGCGTTGCTCCTAGTGTGCTGTTCCCATTACCTCGAACAAGCTTCAAGGCGTCTTCTACACCCTCTCCTAGTTTTCACTCACTTGAGACAAACAATATGCGCTGCTTTCTTTTTGTTTTATTTATGTTCCGATTGAAGTGTGTCTCCTTACCAAAGGTATCACTTCTATAGGTATGTAGATATTGCAAACTATGGTGGTTAGTCGAAACGGTATTAGTTATCGGATAGCGATGGTGGTGGCGGCGCGAAATAAGAGCCCGGCGACACATCCTGACAAATTATGGCGCGGAAAGAATTGCGCTCGCCGGTGATATATGGCGACAATCTACTGCTTCCACCCGAAATAATTCATCTCCCTTTTACTGCGTCGACCGAGCGTGGAAACAGGAGCCATGGACGACGACGCTCTACGATATGATGCCATGCCATGCCGCCGCGCCCGCCGCCGAAATGCCATCCACTCTCGACGCATTCTATTGCTTCTTAGTTATTTTCTCTTTCAAATAAAGGATGCTGCTTGTATGCTTGTCTGATATATCTCTTCTTCGTGTGGAATGTCTTCATAAAAGAATCTCAAATGTACAAATGCTGTTTCTATCATTTCATAAAAGAATTTCGCGAAATTCGGCTAGATAGCAAAAGGACTCGAGTCGACTCGACTTGACCCTTGCATATTTAATGAATTGCTAAACGGCATAGGGTGCATTTTTCTTTTTGAAATGTCTGTGCTAGTTGTATCAAGAAAATGGGTTGGCTTTTTTCGTTAAGTTGCAAGCTGCCACCGTAAACTGCAGATCTTATAGATCCCCCGTGCATATCTCGTATGCCCGACACGCGCCGCAACTCCCCAGGTCGCAGGAATTATTCAACAGTAACTCCGAAAACAATTATGGCTAAATTTTACTGGCCGTGGTGGACCTAACAAGTGCAGAACACGCGCCGACGAGATAAAGACGCCAGCGAAAAAAAAAAAGTCAAACGTGGCTTGAATAATTCCTCATGAGCTTGTCCGATCCATGTGATGATGAACAAATTGAAACTGAAGTTTATCTTTTTTTATTTGGAAGCTTTGAAATTCAAAAGTTAATGATGATCCCAAATTTTTCATTTATTGCAATCGTCGAAATTTTAAACGGTCGTCTAATGATGAGAAAAGCACTCGGAACTTTACACTTTGAGTAAATTGTAATTTATGACGGTGTGATATTATGAAAGCAATGTTCGGGCATACCTTCACATTGTGCGCCTAATCAAATATGATAATTTCGATTTTTCTGGTTCAAAGGTCCCATACAAACCCATACCTGACCGTTGAACACGTTACTTCTATTCAGCTCAAGTTTTTTTTTTCGCTGGTACCTTACACTATGCTCCATCTTGTTTGTCGTATTTCATATCCATGGCGCACAAGTAAATCATCTGCGTACAAACAGAGAGACATAAAGCAGTCTCACGAGCTCATATGAACATGTCGTGTAAATTACGTTCGTTTACGAATGCACCTCAAACATCTTGCACAGGTACTATGTACGCGTATGATTTCTGTCTCAAGACTCTCATTTTATTTGTGATGCGATATGAATACGAATACGAATATGAAGTGTGTATAGATACACAATAATAGCTACATGTGATGCTGTTATGTATGAAGGTACCAAACATACTTTCGAGCATGTATTATGGTCATTGCATTGTAAGCACACTTATATCCACGCGAGTTACATGTGTTATAATGAATCCGAAAAAGATCGCTCATTGTGATTGTAATGAACGCATTGACACAGTGTGTGTATGCGCGATTTTACAAACGCGGCGTGGATGATGTACGAGCTGCAGCAAAACGATGAGGTTATAGCTTTGCACCCCTCGCGGCGAAACGAATGCGATTCGTTCGGACTCGATGCCTTTTGCTCTTCGCACACATCGCGTTTAACTCTTTTTCTGCTTGTCGGTCAAATTGAAATTTTACTTCGTTAATTTCTTTCAAGTGTTGTCAATTAATATGCATGCGAATGCGAGACATTCTGCAAATGCTGCGCGTTTGTGAAGTTTATTATATTGCATATTGCTTTGTCACCAATCCCATGCGACAAACAAAAGAAAGTCTTGAGATGCGCGCACGAGTCGTGGCGTAAATCAGTCGGACTTCATAAATCTGTCGCCTCGACTTTTGCACCTTATGCGCGTATTTCTTATTTCTCATTTCTTCTTGTTCCTGCTGGTGCTGCTGTGCGCCCCGTTGAATTCCGCGCGTCGATTTACGACGTGCCATGCGACTATCCCTTAATCCGTGAAACCGACCGAGCGCATCGGGAATAACAACTGCGACGCTCTGCCGCCTCCACAACCGAAAATGTGCTAATATTGCTAGTGTTTGTTAATATATTACTTTTAGGGAAGCTTTTCTGGGTTTTTCTACTTTTGATACAGAAACTTCGAATAAGATTGAAAGTCACGTGACTTTTTTAAAGACCCTATATAATTTTCATTGTTTTAATGTAAATTTATATCATTTGGCCACTTAAATTGTCTAAGGAATGATAAACAACTTTGAAACCGGAAATGCGGTCTTAATTTACTTATAAACATGAATCATAAAATTTGCTCCGGTTTTATGAAGCCTACTTCCGACGCGACGGTAGCGCTATTAAATCATTATATTTACAAGGTATTCATATAGTTAGTCAAAGCATAATTGCAATTTTATTAACTTGGAAGATTGTACTTCAGCTAATCTACACTTTTACTTTATTCACCGAGAGAAAAGAGGAGTGAAAGTGAACTTTGTTAATTTTCATTTGAA
Source organism: Falagria sp. GC000072 (assembly GCA_030556245.1). Classification (NCBI taxonomy): domain Eukaryota; kingdom Metazoa; phylum Arthropoda; class Insecta; order Coleoptera; family Staphylinidae; genus Falagria; species Falagria sp. GC000072. The sequence continues at coordinate 4,270 of JASKGN010031736.1, read as the reverse complement.
ATCAAACAAAAATCATGGTCATCCAAGCAACAAATACTACATGGTCAAGTTACACTTAAGTTTATTGCAATCAACAACATATTCGTCGCGGATCAAAGACCATACGTAGTGAAAGTGACACTTTCCTATTTCTAACAAAAAAAAAATACAAAACCACCGTGTTCATTTCATTTAAAATTTTTATTTGCATTTTAAGGTTTTTTTTGTAACAAAAATTAGAAATCAACAAAGCAGTAATTAAATAAAATAAAAAACACAACAATAAAATATATAACAAGCATAAAATTAATTTAAAATTAGTTAAAATCATTATTTGGTCGTTGGTTTGCATGGTGTTGTTAGTGATGATATGCCAACCGAGGCGTACAATAGGCGAGAAACTTGCAAAACAAAAGCGGCACGTTAATGCGACGAAGACGCAATGGCGATGATGATGATGATAATGATGATGATTCTAATGATCGCGATCGTGGCGATTCGTAGTATCTATGACGATGACAATGGATCGTGACTTGGGCGATCGTTCGCTATAGTAACTTGCTTGCTTTCGTTGTTTGCTTGCTGTTGCGGCTTTTTTGTACTTTCATCCTTTCATCTTTGCGATCGTCGCTGGCAAAAGCCACGAACATCGACGACGCAAAAAGAAAAGGAAAATTCTGGCGTGGTCACGCCGTGGCTTTCCATTTATGACGGGATAATGATACCACTAGCGGCGTGCTCTCATTGTACTCGTACGAACGTGACGTGCCCGTTATTTTTCTATTATTTTCTATTCCCATATCATATTTTTATCTTCTTTACGCTTTTTTGTTTGTTTGGATCACTTGGTATGTTTGGTTTGAATTTTTTAACAAGTCTAATGCCATCCATGTCCACCGCCTCCATGTCCTCCGCCTCCATGGCCTCCACCATGTCCTCCACCACCACCACCATGACCTCCATGTTTTGGTACGTGGTGATAAACATGTTTGTAAACGGGTACATGAACGGGGTATGGTTTTGGCACATAGACTTGATGATGTTTCTCGACTTCGATTTTGTATGGTTTGTCAATATGTACAGGGACTGGTTTCTCCACAGTGATGGGTACCTTCTTTTCAATTTCTTGTGGTACTAATTTGTATATGGGCACAGCAATAGGTTGAGGTACTGGTATATGTACTGGATAAGGCTGTGGTACTGGTACCTTAATTACTTGAGGTACTGGTACACCAACTGCATGTGGTACCGGTATACCAACCTTTTTCACTACTGGTACATGTACAGGTTTCGAATATTCTATTGTTTTTGTTGGAATCTCATGGTGTTCCTCGCTATGGCCACCATCAAAATTTGAATGTGAGAAATCAAAGTGTCCTCCACCGCCTCCACCACCTCCATGGTCACCACCATCCTGTCCATGTGAAGAAAATCCTCCTTGGCTGGTATTCACCAGTAACACTAATATACCACCAACAACCTAAAATAGAAAATTTTAAATTAATTTGTTTTAAAAATATCTTTGGGAAACTTACTAGTAAGTTCATCCTGGAAATTTTTCTATTGACTGTTAGACAGAAACTGATGGTACGTTCGACATGTTAGACGCTTTTATACCATTTGAAGGTGGGACCAAGTGAAAGGCTTTCATAATCTACTCTAGATTTTATTAAAGCTAGCATGAAATCAACAGCGCAGCGCATTCACTGGTAATCTGCAACAATCTTCCAGCCAACAAAAACTATTCTATTCTTGTTCACATTGCACCTTCACAATTAGGCATGTAACGCATGGCTGTTCGATTCGCTTGCATCGTTGGCAACAAACTCTGCTGTAGGTCTTGCAAAAAATTGCACTTTGTGCTTTCAATTTCTTTAAAAAAAACTCTTGAAACTTCCTGTTTTTTAAATCACAAGAACTTACCTGGTATTACTGGTTAGATTACAATTTTATGATGTGATTGGAATTTTATAAGATTATTGGTTTCATGCAACCACAAAGGAAATGATAATTAGCCGATCGATTAAATTTGGAATTGAAATCTAGGTTTTTAGATCGAGTTTGTTTCAAGGTTATAAATTTTTTTACTTTTTTAAAAATCTCGTTAAAGTTAATTTGAATTTTACTAAAATACATATTTTAAAGTAGTCCAGATTTGATTAATTAAAAAAATGAATCGACTTTGTTTATTTAATGCCGCAATTATGCAAATTCGAATGACATTTGCATATTTAATTGCGTATTAATGGTTAACATCTTCTTCTCGATTGAATTTTCAGATTTTAACTAGAGTTGCAACATTTTGTCGGGAATTAAAAATAATTTACAAAGAGTTCATTTGCATAATATGAATTTCATTTTGTGTCCACTTGATATAATTCTTCGTACATAATTTAATTTAAGTTTTTTCTTTCTGCGTTTGCGTCTGACTTTGATAAGATCACTTGTGATTTATTCAACGAATTTAAATCTTTATTGCTTCAACAAATGAGCGCAGATTAACGGAAGAAACTATATAAAAATTAATGGTGATATAAATTCACACTTGCCATGTTTGCAATAAAATAAAATTGAAATTCATAATTATATTATAGAGATATTATAATTTAATGAGATAAGTATATAGGAGTATATGTTAAATGCTAATTAGTATGTTGATTAGTTTACTAAATAATTGACTCAATTTTTTAATACATAGTTTAATTACTTATTTAGTTTATTTACATTTATTTTGTTGTAATTCTTTGGAATATGTGTAATGACATAGAAAGTCATTGGCAAAAAAAATATAATGGCAAATTTCTCTTCTCAAAAAGTAAAAAGATTTTTAATGATATGGTTAATGCATATTCAAAACAAATCATGTCTAGTCATTATCTAAAAAAAATAAGACAACGATTTACGAACGAAAGAAACAAGTAAGAAAGAAAATTTTGCTTGTAATATGTTTTTAAAATTCCTTAGTAATAATTAATGCATCTATTGTTTTAACACTTTCTTAAATTCATTAATTGTTTATATAATCTTTTAACAGGTATCTATTCTATTAATAAATAGTTGTAAGTTAGGAGTGGCCTACCCGTCATTATTTCCAATTTTTGCGTGTTTAATTGACGTTTCAATGGATTTAAATTGCAATTTTGGTTCGGAGTAATTAACTATATTATTCATTTGGACCGCACAACAGATACCACGAATAATAAACAACCAATTAGCTTGTTTTGTTAATTAAAATCTCCGAAATCCGGTTCGCAAACATGCCAAAAGTGTTGCCATCCTAAATTAAATTCAATTTCGTAATTATTTCCTAGTTATTGCTAAAACTCTAAACTCAAATCCAACTAGATTAATTATACAAAAGTAGCAGTTCATGATCAATAATAATAAATATTAAAAATTACAGTTACTTACTAATAATAAACAATCATTCCAAAAAAGGACAAATCAATTTATTGCTCAGTTTCATTCTGATTTTTCAACTTGTTCTTTTGCATTGTGTGGTTGCATGTTAGTTGCATGTATGTTTTATTTACACTGCTCCTCGATATTAAATCCTAATGAAGCGAACGCAGCAGGAGCCTCGAACTAATCATACAATAATAATGACCCGATGGAAGAAACGTGCGCGCCCGCGAACGAAAATAAATAAGCAATAATTAAAATCCCTCTCGTGGCGTCATCGACAGATCGATAAATAAATCATGATGTCTATCGCCGTAATAAAAACATCATAGCAGACCAACGACTTCAAGTAGCAATCGCACTAGGAGATGACTAGGAAAAGATGGCTAAACAACAACGGTAACAACAACAAATTGGTTTCGCTTTCGTTTGCATTACATTGCATTGCCTCTGTCTAATGACTTCCAACGAAGTAGACTTCGTTTGGAAATAAATTGTTTCTATTAGTTTTTTTGAATTAGAGATCCGCAGTTAATCATTATAAATAATTAAGAGTTAAGAGAGATATAAAATCGAAATTATTCTTTATTATGGGGATAATTAGGGATATTTATTTTAAATTAAAGTTTAAAGTATTAAAATTGATGAGTTTAGTGTAGCGTTGTTTTTGTTGTTTATCAACATTGCTTGCTTCATATTTGCATTTCGCGTTGAGTTATCTGCTAGGCGAAATTGTGGTTTAGTTTATATTGAACTGTTGTTAGTGAAACGTGTGTAAAATTTCGTGATGAAATTTATTAGTAATAATTGCTGTGATCTATTAATTTAATGGGAAAATATAATATGTAAGTTAGTAAAGAGGATAAATATATTTATGTTAGGTTAAATT
>JASKGN010031705.1:0-13360 GCA_030556245.1 Falagria sp. GC000072 | reverse complement strand
TTAGCTTCAGTTATCTATATCTTAACCATGATTAAGTAATGGTTAAACGCAAATAGCTATTTTAGTATTTTTTAACTTTAACCAGAACACTAACCAAGCATTGAAAAACCGGCCCTAAATGTATACATAATTATGTTATTATTAATTCAAAATATGATAGAATTAAAATATTCATATCATAGACTTTATTTATGTGTAACATTAAGCTACATAGCTGTATGTTTAAAAATTGTTCAAATATTTATGAAGTTTATTATCTGTTTATATTTCTCATAAGCAATTGAATTTTTTAAACAGGCATGTAAACATATGTTTAGCAAAGATTATATGCTCAGAAAAAAATGACTCCGGTATACACTAATTTTTGCATTAATAGATTTAATACGCAACACTGGCCATAGCGCTACATCGCATTGAACATGATCATCTATGTGGTGCAACCACGATCATTTATTTCATATTACACTGCAGATGGGCACTGCAGATGGGCACTGCTTCGTTTTCGGATATGTATTCAGAAAACTAAATTATTAGCTTATTGTATTCAGAAAAGCAACTTCGAGTGATATAAACAACAATTTTTATAGATAATAGCTTATAAAAGGTAGGTTTTTGATTAGGAATTTAAAATATGTAAAAGGCGTTTGAATTTGATCTTAATTTAAACATAAAACAAATCATTTAACTGTAACCTAAAAGTTCTTAAATTTATAACTTATGAAAGGTAAATTAGCTTCTTCAATTCTTCATAAAGTTTAATACAAAATTTCACGAAAATCTCAAAAAGTAAAAGAAAATGAGATAAGTTTATGAAATGCATCAGACTGTGTATTTCATTTGAGAGCGTGAGATGCAAATTAACAAACTTACATAACTACAATTTGGACAGGTTCTATGAAGATTTCATTATGTACTCATGTATTCCACATCCAATTGATTATTGCGCAAAATTCGTTCTATTCAAAATGTACAGCAATTGACTGTTTATCTAGTTACATAGTAAATTTCCTGCTCACAACTTCCTATGTCAACCTGATTTGAATTTAAAATGGTTCCGAACGGATTTTGATCAATTGGAATATTGAAAACATGATTAAAATAAAAAAGAAACATGAACTTTATTTAAAACAAATATACTTCGAAAAACTAGACCATTTGTTCTGCAAAAGCTATTATTACCATATTATACAAATATGTATTTGTAAATCTTTGTATATCTTTCCTTTTGTGGTTTCCTTTATTTAGTCAATTCATTGAACAAATCCCTGAGGCAATAAATTGATATTCATTCGATGAATAGGAGTTATTAATTAACGATGTCATTTGATCTCAATTTGAAACCACATTGGGTTGTTTTTGTTTTCTCCTTTATATTACCATATTACTAGATAATCTTTTATTATAATACTAAGACAATAATTATTACCCGAAGATATCACAATATTTTAGTTCAATGAGAAATAAAAATAACTAAATCAATTAATAAATAACATTACTCGCAAAATAAAACACATTTCCTGAAAATTAGCCAAATTAACTTGTTGGTTGCGCTGCGCTCACTTTCCGGCGGTAAACGTTAGCTTCCCGTCGGACTGCCGCCACACAACAACTTGAAAAATGATTTCCATGAAAAACAACATTTCCTTCAATATGACAACCACCACATTAAAACAATTATTAATCAACTGACAATACTTACACTTTTTAATTAAAAACAAACAAATTTTCACTTATTTTTCTTTCCTTCAATTTTAAATGCCAACGCACTTAAGATACCATTGTTACCCTGCAGATTCAATCATCTCACCCAACTTCACAAAATAAAAATAATAAAACAAACACTAAACTAAATTATTTATGATTGTTAAGTTACCACTTTTGTTCTAGTATTGTTTGCTATTTCTAATTTTCAACACTTTCCAAAGTTTTTGTTATCAAAGCGTTCACTTTTCCAGACCCTCAGCTCTAAACTCTAATTAAATTCCACTTAGTTTGAGTCAATTACAAGCTGAAAAAATCCGCTCGAATATCCGCGCGCAGCACCTCGTCACTTCAAGTGAAGTGGCGGCAAGTAACATGAACGCCGACGCTGCTTCGAATCAACTGAAAACGTCGAAGCACGATCTGGGGCCGCCGCGCATCCATCTTCGTCGCACCCGACGCAATTTTGCATGGACGGCGGTTATCATGTTGGCGGTGGGTGCGCGTCATGCGTGTGAGGCGCCGTTGCCGCCACCACGCCGACGCTTTCCAACGAGGCACCGAGCGCATCCAGCTGCCCTCCAACAACGCGTCGTCCCCAGCACAATATTACTCGATGGCGAAGATTGCAATCCTAGGTTTTGTGAAATGTAAGTGAAAAAAAAATATATATAAAGGATTTCGTTCTGCTAAACGTGTAGGATAATTCATCCAGAAATAGTCGTAGGCAATTTAACAAAGATAGAGGTATATATTCCGAAGGGAATATCGCTTGAATTCTTCCCAATTTAGTTTAGATTTGATGCACCACTCGTTTGAAAAGCTCCCCATAGCTTATGGGGCGAATGGAAATAATTCAAAACAAACAAAATGCTCGATACCACATTGAATTGATAATAAATTAAATAACAAATAGAAATGAAAATGAATTTATGTTGGAACTGATTCTGTAGACTCTACAGTGCAGAAGCTTTTTTACTGGCATGAAAGGACTAATATCTAATTCTAATAGAGGAACAGCATTAAAATTGTACGTTAATAGTGAAATAAAAAAAAGCATATTAATTTGAAACTTTTCTCTGCAAGATCGTCAAAAGAATCATACAAAGTTTTATTTCATATTGAAATAAAGTCATAATAAAAGTACTCCATTTTCGAAATATTTTTGGCACCAGCTACATTATAACATTTGCAATATAAATGTGCATATGCCTGTATAAAAAGATTATGAAAAATATTAATTGAAATCATTTTAAATAAGCATTTCAATACTCTTAAGTAGATGGTTGACCTTAGATGTGGACTCAGTGCAGCCTATTATTGACAGTTTTAAAGTAAATATATCGTTATCTAACGTTCTGTGTTAACTTGCAAATTCAACATTTTCAAAATGTTTTGAAACCATATTTCACAAGAAGTTTTGTACTTACAGATCGCAACAAAAATAAATAAAACTAACACGTTGAATTAAAAATGATTCATATAATTTTTCAATAAATGTATGGCGAACAAAACTTAAAATGTCCCGCCTGTAAACTTTACTTATAGTGATTTAGCACAGCTCTGCTTTGAGGCTCACATTAATAAGTGTACATGGAGTGCCGTTAGAAAACGATTTAGATATAATATATATATTTACATTTATATGCGCTGCAATTACCACAGCTTTTACCCTTATATAATAGAAAATGGAGCATATTTGATAAATATCTATCATTATCAGTGATACATACAGTGTTGACAGTCGATATTTGAAATTTTTATCAGAATTTCAACACGTAGCGATTTTTATACATATTTACTTCTATGGTGATGTTTAATATTTTTCCCTAAATCATAAGCATATTTTTATCTCGAGGACTTAATCATTTTTACACAAGTTGAGTAAAATAATTCAATCTTGTTGATTGCCATATCGATATAAAAACATTATCCAATAGTTTGAAGCATTTCTGCAAGCTTCATTTTTGCTAGAGGATGAACCAGCCCAGAATTTTTAAATGGCAATCCCTATATAAAGAAATATTATTACAGAAACAAAGGTTATTACTGTTATTAAAAATGCAAATAAACAAAAATGGCACCCCCTCATTCTTAAATGAAATTAAATAATGAATTCCACATGTTTCAATACGTTTCTATTCATAATATCTTTAAAATAATTGTTCATCCTGGGATTAGTAAGAGAAAAACTGAGGATTATGTAGCGATCCTCAAAATTTTAATCATTTTCATCAACTTTTTTTCACAATTTAATTTTATAAAATTCTGACTTCCACCGCGTGAAAATTCAACACACATTTTTAATTTTCTATTCGTTTTCAAGCATGAAATTAATTTAATTACACAGCTTCCCAATTTGCCAGTTAACTCTCTCCTCTCTTGTGTAATCTACAAATTGGTATGTACAATAAAAAAATGAATTGTTCATTAAAATTCCTTCAATATAAAGTATATGTGTGTACTTCAAGGTGGAGTAAGAACCTTCTGAAATATTTATTAACTGCTTGAGTAAATAAAGTTTTTATATGAAGAGCATGAAACTAGTAACTAGCTGGGATGAAGCAAATAAGTAATAAAAAATTGTCTTTTATCAGAAGCAGTAACAGAAAAATGAGAGGTATTTTCACAACAACTTTTGCTGCTTTTTTTGCTTTTAACGTAAAAACTAAACATGTTAGTGATCCAAATGGAATATAGGGGAGAATATTTATATAATAAGTTGGCGTGTCTTGCTGTAATGGAATGTGTCGTTGACAAGACGCCGGAAGCAGAAGTTGTTTTCGTATTATTATTATTATTTCTCATTTTCCTCGTTTTCCGCTGGTGAAGAAGATCCGAGCACCATTTCGCCTCGGGAATAAATGCAACAACTAATAAATTTGCGAATAGTTAATATAGCAACTCGGTGTGGCTCATAATGTGGAAAACAATTTTCTCCCTATTGCAACAACAAATACGAGTATCAGTATATATACATACTATTATTATATGTATATATCCTAAATACACAAACAGGATATAAAAGTGAGAATCCCCTTCTGTTTTTTTTATATGGAGCTTGTTCTACAATGCTTCACTGTATGATGCAATAAATTGTATGCGAAATTCGTAATTTTTGGGTGAAGGATGCGCAACGCCTGCCTAGTCAAAATATTCAAGACAGTGGAAACATCACATCATATGCCTCCGCATGCTGCACACTTGCCCCGAGTGACTTATTCCTTTTGCGTTTCGTGTTCCGTGCTCTACTAGTGCCTAGGTTCGTTATGTACGCTTACCGTGGGGTTAGAACGGCGGGACCCTGGGATGCACTCACATTTTGATACGCATGTCGGTGCCAGAAGAATGGATGAAATTTATACGCGCGAAAAGATTCGTCGACATTTTTTGCATCGCAAATTTCTTATCTCCGGCGGCGGCGGTGCGGTGTGGTACTGGCGCGTTATTATACGGAATATCTTTTCTCCACATATTCAAATGCTGTGCCGTGCCGCTACGAACTTACTTACGCTCTTCGCATATTCACCCACTTCTTGACAAATTCAAACTGTTAGCAATTTGTCTAAGTTAAAGTATTTTTCTGGTAAATCTACCTTTTTGTCGTCTGACCTGAATAGGCCACTATTGGTTTTGTCAGAATATCTTCCTCCCATTTTTTTTACTAATCAATCTCATTTATTTTCTCACTTCTGTTTTATGATTTATAGCTATCAATTAGGTTCATTGTTATAAAAATTGAAGATTTGAATCTATATACTTGAAATTGCCATACTTACTTCTTGGAAAATACTCACTTCGCATCAATTGAATGCAACATGCATGCGCCCAGGGCCGTGCCTAGTAGATTTTTCACCCTGGGCGCACTAGTGCTTTTCTATTGTATAGAATTACTCGACGCCCTTTGTATATACACTAAAATTGCGCCTTCTGAATTCGGCGTCCTGAGCGAGTGCACCTATTGCCCCTGCTTCCGCACAGCCCTGTATGCACAGTAACGTAGAATTTTATGGAGAATTTTTTGAGAGATCAATTTTAACTAGAACGAGTTTAATTTAAAAACTGTAAAATTCAGTTATAAACGTTCTATTGGCACTAACAATGGATTTATCAAACATATATACATTTTAAAACTTGAGTCATTTCACTAGCAATGTCAATAAATCAGATTATATTTTTATTCCATTTATATGTGTTATTTTTTATTGCTCTTTAAATATCGTACTATCATCAATCCTTTTAAAATTTTAATGACAAACCCACAGTAATTTCATCCTGGACAAATACAGCTACAAATAAAGTTTTAAGAGTAAAATAAAAAGATGTGCAAAAATTTAATATTTGTTATCAAACCTTTTTAACTATAGCCACCAAGTTATTTATCAGAGTAAATACTTGATGTATCTATTACATAGTTTCATCTACTACGCAATAGTTACAAATTTATGGCAGGGTTTGTTTTATTAGTTCGAAGCATAGTTTCCGTCCGTATTTTTCATCAAACAATACATCCGCACAGTTCGCGCAGAACTTTCCGCTTGATAGATTGCACCGCGTTTTGGTATTTATTGTTGAGTCGTGTCCGTATGGCGGAAAATACAAGATAAGGAGTTTCTTTTTCGTTTTCAATTCGATTGCACTCGCTTCAATCTTCGATAGAAGACCGCCGCAGCTCTTTCAACTTGGACACATTTGCAACTCTGTGAGAACTTAAAGCCTAGTTCAGACGGGAGTTTAAGTCTGAGCACAAATGAAGAAGAGCTAAAAGGCGATTGCAATAATCTGAAGACGACACAATGGCAACGAAGTGTTATTTTCCTACTTTATTTCTACAAATCTTTCATTCGCCCAGTTTCCGTTTTTCTCTTTGTTTTCATGTTCGTTTTTGTCTCCTAGATTATCTGTCTGTCTTATTTTATTTTGCTTTGTCTCACTAGTCGTCAGTGTACGTGCACGTCCTTTTAGTTTGTAGGATGTTAGCCGTGAAGGATACTAAGTTAGAGTTAACTTAAAAGGACATTGAAAGGACTTGTCTCAGAAGATAACAAGTTACCGAAAGAGTTACAAGCTTGGAACGGAGAAATATTAGCTTGTCGCAATTTGGCGCGTAGTGGAAAAGCTGAAAACCGTGGTTATTCGTTCATCTCACGGGCACGCTGCACAGCCAAAGAGGTTTCTAAAGGCTATTTGCATTTCAAATTACCTTTTTTTCCTTTCTATGGGCAGGGTGAAGAAATTTAGAGTCAACAATAAGAAAGCGAGATACAAATCTTCACTCTTAATTGATACAAATGTTGGTTTGCACTTTTTCTGCATAATCTTAAAATTTTTTTTCTCACAAAAGATTTATATACTTACTCAGATGAAAATACTTTTGTGTATTGATAATTTGATTTTCGATTGAAATTCTTTTTGTTATTTCTTTGGATTAATTTTCTATTATCTCTGATTTTACATTTGTAACATTTCTTTTCGACTTAAACACTTTATGATTAAAGACATGAGAGTAAATTGAAGTGAAAATGTAGCAATCTAGTTTTCTTGTGACATTTACATTTAATCATAGACGTTGGTAGCTTGGGTATAAAACACGGGGAAGAAATTGTTTCCATGAAGTACGAGTCCTTAAATTAATGTATGTTTAAATTAGCAGTGTTTTCTTGTATAATCATTTGTGTCTTAATCTATTCAGGGCTTAAGGGTTCATAATTACACAAAGTGAAATTTTGCATTACTCCAAGAAAACGGAATCTTATGCATATTTTATTTTAGACAAACATCTCCCTACTATCTGTATACAGCTGTGGCTCTAGGGCATATATGAATACTGACTATATAAAATATAGAAAGATGTATAAAGTTAGGTAAAGTATATAAGGTAACTTACTTAATTACCATTATTTGCGAGTAAAACAAGTATATTTACCCTGGCAGTTGAACACTGGCAAACATGAAAAGGTAAGTCAAATATTAAACAATACAACTGTTTGGGTTGAATTTAACTTGGCACATTGCATGTTACTTTTTACACAAAACCTCAACCCACTCAAATCAACTATACTTATACAACACAGTAACATTAAAATGTAAAACATAATGCAACAAATGAATAATGCCCCCATAGAATCCTTTAATTTAATTGTTGTTAAGCAGCATTGTGACTTTCCACAATTATCTAGTGATACCGAGAGAAAAAAAATGGATATGATAGTGCTTTGAAATTATGCCATAGCATGTGGCAATTTCGAGGCAACAGTATATCATACCCATTTCAAAACAATCTGTCACATGTCTGAACCAGTCGCCGGTCTGTCGTCACAAAGGCGAAGCTCGACGAATACTCCAACTCCACTCGCGCTCCACTCGCCTTCGCCTGCTGCAAGCCAAGAGCAACAGATATGATTTATTCCTATTCCTATTCCACTTGTTTGTTTGCGGGCAACGAAGGCGCGCGGATCGCGAATGAATGTAACGACTGGCAAACCGCTTTGACAAATTTAATAAAAGTGTCATGCATTTCGAAACTTACTCAAATCCACACCTACGCGGATGCGGAAATAAATTCCTGCTTGTGCCGCTATTGAAAATGCGTTGCAGTAAATATTGCGGAAGCTGTCGTCGCGCTGAGCCGCACCACGCCACGCCAACGCGCCACCGAATAAAACATAACGATAGCTTTTTAAGGACCATCTGATATCTGCGGCAAGAAATTCAATTTCAATCTGCGAGCGCTTCTTGGAAGTTTTGCACAGATTTGTAGATAATAAATGCCTGAAATGAGGAATGCGCCGAATTAATTAAAATTATATTTCCACAAAAGGGTTTAGCGCGTTCCGCTAACTTTCCGGCGTACTTTGTGTATGTTTAAATTAGATGGCGAAAATCGTGTGTCTGTGTTTCTGCTTTCTGGAATTATGTGCTTGCTATAGCAATTATGTAATGATTTTTTGATTGGGCCTGGCTTCCCAATTGGATTGTTCTTTGAATTGTTTCTTCTCTTGAATGCGAATACGAAGGTAGAAGCAGTTAGAATTATAATGAGTAATAATCTTCAGAGTCATGTTTGTTGCTTGAAATCGTACAATGATTTTCCCTTGGGGCGAATTATCGAGATTTGCTATAAAACGTTGATTGCAATGCTAGGCACCGATTTTGTATCATTTATAACAAAAGAAAAGGAACTCTTATTTGTTATATCTTGATATTCAGCTAAAACAATATTTTAACTGCAAAATTGCAAAATTATAAAAGTACATTAAACGTAAATAAGAAATTAAATGTATATATATATATATATAGTTTAATTTGGTGGACTCAAAATTATAGATATTTTTACCATGCGGGGGCAAATATATGTCAAAAGTTTGAGAGCATTGGTTCCTAAAAAAAAATTTTTCCTAAAAATAGTAAATTTTTATTTTAAATTTGGTAAACGCCGCAAATGTTGGTTTGTTAAAAAAATCTGTTAGTATTTATATTCTCTGATTGTGTGGTATGTATACGCAATTTTCAAGCTTTATTCTTGCTAATATTGTTGACCCAGAAGCGCCCCAATCCCATAAGAACTTGCACGCACGGAATGCCTCCAGATCGAATCAGCTAAAGTTGACTCGAATGTGTGAGCTTGTCCCGCTTTTCAGACAGGAGGTCTGACTACGAATTTAGGCGATAACACATTACGTTTCCCCATTCGCATTCAGCGACCTTCCACGTCGCCCACTGCCAACGAAATCAGTTGGCATTTCCAAGACACCTGTCGATATCTGCAGTGCAATCTTTCCGGAACTCTTTTGATAGTGTCGTGAGAGCGATAACCCAAAAAGAAGATAGTAATATTTCCATAAGCTAAGCCCTATCATAAGTCGTGATTTTATCCATTCTATTCCAATCACGAATGGTGATGCCTTTTTTATTTTTAATAGACATAATGGAAGTGTAACAGCTGAGGAATTTCTAATGAGTCTCAAGAAACGTAACATAATGAAATGTGTCAACAGCAATGACATGTTGCAAATTTCAGTTGACACAAAACTATAGTAATAGGAATCAGGAATAAGAATATGTTGCGGGAAACATTGAAATTGTAACAGTGTATCATTACTTCATGCCTATACCTTAACCCCCTTTTCTAAGCTGCTATCTAGATTTCTTTGCAATGTCTAGAAGTAAAAAAGTGAAAGAAAAAGCATGTTTCAAGTATGTATAATGCTGCTGACGTAGCGTTTCTTTTTCCTTTATCGCATTTTCTTCATATATAGAAGAAACGGCAGCTCCTTGAATGTTCTCTTCAATAAGAGTGAACACTGACATAGTGAATGTTGCAAAAAATCAGGATAAGTAATGAAGTCAATGTGCGGACGCAGGCAAATTAATTCAGAAGGACTGCCATAAAAATGACATGTCATTTTTACATGAAAACAATAAAATACAATATGTTTTTATGCGCTCCTGAAGAATTTTATTTGTTTAAACGTACAGTACATCCTGATACTTTTTTGCAACACTTGCCATTGGCATGGGATAAATGCGACGTTACAAGCTAACACAAGAGGGATTCAGCACGTCTACTTTTTGCCCAACTTTTTGACATTTATAGTTGCACTGCCAGATTACATTTCACTTAAACGCTGTTACGTCATTGACTCCCTATGTCTTTACATTTTCTTCACACACTTTCTTCGAGTTGCTACCACTAAAACTACCCACTTCACCGCACTTCACTCAACATATTTTCGTCTATCTTTACAATTCACCAAACTCCTGCTGCGTTTAATCTTTATTTCTAGTCATTTCTTGAAAAATTTTTAACGGTTTAACATTTTTTAAATATTTTTAGTCCCTTGTGCTGTGTGCTTCTCTAAGGTGTTTTTCTCACATGGAAAACGTCGAGATATAATTATCCTTCAAAATTTCATGATCTACTCCTTTCTTGTTTTGTTTTGGTTTCTGATTTTATAATATCAAATTAGTAGTAGTTTTAGATCGCCTTTATGTTGTTTGTTTTACATAGGTGATCACCAAAAATAATAAAAATAAAACAATAGAAATATGGTCATATGAAGTATTGAGGAGAATGATAAAATCAGAACCAAGGTAAATTTGTTCATATAAAGTATTGAGTAATGAGATTTCCCATTCACAAACAATCAAAATCGACAATGTGCGAGCGATGAAGATTGCAGTTACGACTACAACACATAAATACATACATAGCGTCTGAGTGATTTTGCAAATTGATTTCACCCCTATTTAATATTTTTCTATTTTTATGAAATAGTACATGAAATTTTTAATAAATCTAACATTGGCCAAAGCCAAAGTAAGTCTAAGTAAGTCAAAAATAAGTCTATAACGAGTTGAGTTATGGTAAAAAAATTTAAGGTATTGAGTAATGATATTTAGAAACAAGCAATATGACAACAATGAAGGAAAGTTGACCACGATTAAAAGGTGGTTGATTTTTATTTAAATGTTTTTTCAGTTTTATCTATTCATATTTTTTGATAATTTTATGGCAAAATTTAAGGGGTACCCTTTGAGTTTTATTTCATATTTTAAGGTAGCAGTTATTAATAATTATACACTACACAGGGTTGTGACATACTACATAAATTTTCATATGGTTATTGCTTTTTATATTTGATCAAGAGTATTGTGGTATATTGTGGTGTATTACATTAACCGTTTTTATCGCTTATGTTATTTTTGTAATTGCTATTCAGGCATTTAACACCTTGCTTTAGGCAGTTGTGCATTAAAGCCATGCTTTTAAATTTATAACACAAATTTATATTGACATTGCATATATAATGGTAAATTTAACAAGCTCTGCTATTTTCTCTCAGAATTTACCTTGCAAAGAAAAATCATAGCATAATCTTTACTCTTGCACCCTTAGGTAAATTAATTAAAATTAATTGCATTATGTGAAGTTTTTTGTAAGTATGTTTATATTTTCCTTCATAATATTTATTTCCATAATTTTATAGAACATAATTTGAAATAAATATTGCGAAGAAGAAATTTAAAAACTTTACGCAACTTAATCACTTGATATAGACATGACAACAATACTCGTATGGCACGTATGATCTGAATTAGGTACGACGATGCTGATCACTTACATCACGGAATAAGTCGTGCGTTTTTGCTTACCGTGAGGTAAACTTACACAAGCATTTTCGATTTTAAAAAACAAAGCCGCTCAAGATTTGAACAGTAGTAACACTTGATTGTCCTTTAAATCAAACTAGGTTTGACAGCATTTTGCGAAATTACCATTGCAATGTTACTATAGTAACATAGGGCCAAACGCCAATAATATCAATAAGCTTGTTATATATTTGTGTGAAATTATTAATTAACTTTCATCTTTATATTTGTCAGGTAGGGCGTAGGTAATGTATCGTACGTTACTCGAGTGGCAGGGCAATTACATACTTGCTTAGATAAATAAAATAGCACTTCAAATTTATATTTATGTGCTACACATTTCCTAGACAGGAAACGGCATGAATGGCTTAATAATATTTAATAATTTTTGTGTTGCACTCCCAAAAATAAAAATTAAATATAATAGGTTATATTATCTTAGGTTAGGTCACTAAAGTTTTGTGAAAATTTATTAAAATTCTTGTACCACAGACATATTTCACACCAAAGAACCTTTTTGTATTCCTACATCATTACACATTTTTATTCCTGTAATAAAAAAGTTTGTTTATGTTTTCTAATTCTTTTCGGTTGACGTCATAAACGCAAAAACAACCCTCAAGTCCATATGCAAATTATTAGAAAACATTGTAAATAAATTAAAATTTGGTTGTGGGCAGTGTGGGCGATGTAGGCGGTGTGGGCGTCGCGACGTGTGTGAGTGCGTTGTTGCATCGAAGTGGGCCGTAAGAGCGATACACATGCATGTGTTGTTCGGAGGTACTCCTGGGTAAGCTTTATCAGGCATTACATCGTTCACGCTGTGCCTTGGATCAATAACGAAGCAGCTCGGTGGACGAGCGGCGGCGACGCCGCTGGTGTGCCTGCGGTGGCCTTTAACCGGCACACTTCTAAATAGACAAGCGTCGCCTCACGACGCTGATGGTCGCGCGATCGCCGTTGGCAAAAAACCTACAGATCCAACAGGTAGCGCTCTGAAGGGGCAAGTCGGGGCAACCTTTTTGCTTAGTTTCAATCTTTCCAAGTTTGTGTCTATATTAGCTTTGTTTCCGCAGCTATTGTTTAACTAAATTCTGATTGTATAATTGGGACATGGTTTTTGTACTTTCTAATTATACCTAGAGCAACATGTGATCTTAGGGCGTAGAAACTGAAAAAGTTTTTCTTTAGTGGCATATTATTAAATTTTATCGATCGTATATGGCAAACGATTTTTCAAATGGTACAAATAGAGCAGGAGTTCCCAAACTTATTTTATCGCGGACCCCTTATGGGTTGTCTAAAATTTTATGGACCCCTAAAAAATAATTTACCTTTTCCTTAAGTTTTTTTATGTATTAAAATAACAGTTTGCATCATAGAAAAAATAAATATCGTCGGAGTAAAGGCCAATTGTCGTAACCCTCAAAAATCCGAAAATGGGTTTTTTGTTGCTCTAGATAAATGGCAGCACTGTGCATGTTTAGAACTATAATGTTTAGTGTTT
>JASKGN010031702.1:0-20314 GCA_030556245.1 Falagria sp. GC000072 | reverse complement strand
TTTTAATTAATGCATCCCAACCAAGTTTTCAGCTAATTGTCCAGCCTACCATCACAATGCTTGTTGTTTCTTAATATAGTCGCTTGTAAGTAGCGATAATATCCTACCCACGACCACTTGAATGTTCAAAGTAGTAATGGCGGGAGCAGTAGGAACGGCAGAAGTAAGCCGCAATTGTTCGCCCGCCCCCGCATCCGCGGGTGGTGACAGCTGGTAGATAGCGTGCAATCACGCGATACGCGACTGTCTGACGGTCGTAGACTAGCCTAAAAGGGTTATTATAAAGGTACTAGAAAGCAATCAGGGAAGTATGTCTTATTTATCGTATACTCACTACCTCGGCTAGGTTTGATGTTTTGCATAGATTCGTTCAGGCGCCTCCGATCACGCAGGTCTTCCACACACAATTCTAACAATAGAAATGCCACAACAATAATGACGGCTATAAAAACGCCGCTAACCCTACCAGTAAATCTTAAATTCAGCATAATAAAAAGTTATTGCTCATCGGCAATAAAACAAAAATTCGGCAAAATCATGGACAGAATGATTTAAGGAGAAAAGCAGTGTAAACCCATCAATGTGTTAAATTTTACCACCTTGCCGCAAAATTTCCTTCTCATATATGCATGCATAAATGATCATTAGCATTAATTTATTCAACCGCATAGTGTATTGTGGCTGGCGGAGGTGCTGGCGCCGACTAATTTTCCGGCGGCGCGCATTTTATTTTATCTATGAACACCCTCCACTTTCCGAACCTTATCGCGTCCTCATTCACGACCTGCCTCTTTTCCTCTTTCACTTGCTTCCTTTTCCTCTTGGTGTTTCGTTGCGGGCCGCCTCCGAAAAACAAGAGCTTCTGCGATATATTTAATGCTTCGCTTAGACGAAGCGACACGACGCGCTTCGCCACCTATGAACCCAATTGTCCCGCTTGTAGAAAACACTCACCTTTACCTTATTCTCTACCCTCTTGAAGCTATGCTTACCAAGGAGATAGTAACCGTTGCACGAAGAGGGAAGAATGGTCCCATTAGAGGACGCGCGTGCCACGCGTATCAACGACTTGGAATTGCTTCAGTTGTGAGATACGATTGAGGTAAGTGTACAGCAAATGGGGGCGCTAATGAAATTTATCTAGCGATTTTTTTAAAGCTTTACATATAAATTGGGTTATTTTGTTCATTAATGGGAATTGCTATTTTTGAGTGGGTTTTGCAATAAATAAAGACTGAACATTAAATTATTTGATTTTGCAAATTCCAAAACTAGTTATTAATTATCTATGATTTCAATGTTCATTATTCTAATTAATAAGTTACTAATGGTGTAACATAATAATATAGTAATAATTTAGTTGCAATTTTGGAGTCATCTATAATTGGAAATTGAGCACACGTGGCAATATGCACATCATTCCGTATAATTAAATATAAATTTTAATTAGAGCACATTAAATATTAATCGCTCAATTGTAATGGCGCATTATGCATATAATTTGTTAGCTTGTTTTATTACTTTAAAATAAATATGAAGCAACGAACGGGAAATCTGCAGCAATAGCAGGATATTTATTGTGCAAGCGCTGGTCGACAATTAATCATGCTACATACAGGGTAGTAATTTCACATCGGCACAGCGACGACAATCACATGAGTCAGCTGACGCATTTGCTAGCGACACATTATTATCTAATTATATTAAGTCTGCATATATCACTACTGTATATATTTATTATTGATTGTTCTGGAGCATTGGTTACTTTGTTGTCATCATTTTATTGAAACAATTAGTCATTCTGATTTATAATGAATGTAATATTGCCACGAAACTTCTGTTTTAGGAAATTAGCAATTGAAATTGGCTACAATTGCAATTGGTAAACTATTTGCTGTAAACTATTTGGAGTAGTATACATAGAGGAAACAACGGACTGTAAATTATGAAATTAATTCTTGTCATCTATCATGACAATTTAATATTGTCTTAGTCAAGACTATGACCTATTAATTGTTTATTACATTTTTACATTGAAGAGTCTTTTGTCGCAATCAATGTAAAATAACAAATAAGTACATCTTATTTTTCAATCAAGTATACTTGTAGCTATTGTAGAATAATTTGATCTTTGTCAAAATTAACACAACAGAGAGTAATATATTACCTAAAATATATATATATATATCGTCGGGGTAAAGGCCAATTGTCGTAACCCTCAAAAATCCGAAAATAGGTTTTTTGTTGCTCTAGATAAATGACAGAACTGTGCCTGTTTAGAACTATCTTCTTTAGTGTTTTTGTAACTATTTTTTTAATTATTTTGAATTTTCGTAGTTGAATTAACCTTAGATCTTATGTCTGCTCTCTCCGTTTTTTGTCTCTCCTGAAAAAAGTTGTTTTTGGGGTTACGACAATTGGCCTTTACCCCGACGATATATATATGTATATATATATTCATTTATTATATATATTCATACTCATTTATATATATATTTGCGCAGTTCCTATAATATATCGATGGCTTCCCGCCGATTGGCCCTAACCCTCAGTGGCACAACTTTTCAGGAGAGAGTAAAAATTGTTTGTGTTTACATGCGCAAGATAGGCAATATATATTTTAAAAAAAAGTACTATCGATATTGTTAAACCGATTATACGTAAAGATCGATAGGAGATAGCAGAATCGGAATCAATCAAAACCCGAAAACAGCAATTTTGAGGGTTAGGGCCAATTGGCCGGAGGCCATCGATATCCTTCCATATTGTTGATTGTGTGAGATCCCTTTCTGCCAACGGTCTATAAAGATGGGGACTTTAGAGCTCCGAGGAAGAGGAAAGCCAATATACGACTTGCGTACCAATCCGGGTGTTCATATATACATATATATATAAGCAACTTCAAAAAGAATTATTTTAGTGACATGTTATTTTTAAATTTCAGAATGCAGAATATGAAGTTATCGATGACACACAAGAACATTGGTGGAAAGTGCGTGATCGTGATGGGTAAAACAACTATAAAAATGTCACTATCTGTATTATATTTTTAATAATATTACAGCAATGTGGGCTTTATTCCAAGTAATTACGTCAAGGAAAAAGAATTAATTGGACTTCAGCAATACGAGTGAGTAGAATAGTTTAAATATGCATGCATATTTAATATTATTAATCTTTAATATTAGGCCGAATTGGGCCGAATCTACAGTGGAACGGTTTCAATCCAATTTGTAGATTACTAGAATACCATAGTCACTATGGCATAGTGCTCTGATCTGTCGTATACCGCAGACAACCGCATTAGATAATTCCGCAAAATTTGTCCGACGTATACTGTTCCACTGTACACTCGACCTTATTTTGATAGTCAACACATGATAATTAGTTAATTAATGACAATATAATAGCACCTGGAGTAAGCTTCCAATGTGTTTTATTGTTTCTTAATATGTAAATAATAATAAAAATGTTATTATACAGGTGGTACGTAAATGACATGTCTCGGCAACGTTCTGAATCGCTATTAAAGCATGAAGATAAAGAGGGTTGTTTCGTGGTACGCAATTCTTCAACGCGTGGTCTTTATACGTTATCACTTTACACTAAAGTGTAAGTATTAATATTAAAATTAATTGCTTTTCTATAATAGAGTAGAAATATTTAGGAACATTTCAACCTAGCTTATATTGGAATTTGGCTGTAAATTGTTTCAGTGGAAGTCTGTCACGTTTGGACGTTTTGGTATACTTAACATTCAGGTTTATTTAAGCACAATTTACATGAAATTGAATACTGTACCTGTGCTATTCGATTACACATATTCAGGTGATTTGTGACATTCTGTGATTTCTTTCAGGCCACATCCCCATGTAAAGCATTATCACATTAAACAGAATCCAAAAGGAGAATTCTTCTTATCGGAAAAACATTGTTGTTCGTCAATTCCAGATTTGATTAATTACCATAAACATAACAGTGGTGGATTAGCTTCACGACTAAAGACAAGCCCTTGTGATCGTCCAGCACCAGCTACAGCTGGTTTGAGTCATGGTGGTATATTTTTACTTGTATTATTGAGTTTACTTTAAATATTTAATTATTCAGATAAATGGGAAATCGATCCTCATGAGCTAATGCTTCTTGAAGAATTGGGATCAGGACAATTTGGGGTTGTGCGTCGTGGAAAATGGCGTGGTTCAATTGATGTTGCTGTGAAAATGATGAAAGAGGGCACGATGTCAGAAGATGATTTTATTGAAGAAGCAAAAGTTATGACGTAAGTTTAGTTTTAGTTTTTAAAAAGTGCCGTGACCTATATTGACGTTATGACTTTTATACTTGCTGATCCTTTTATTTGGCACAAATTAATAAAGTATTCCTAGATTACTCAACTGATACATAACTGATACATGATATTGTATACAATATCTATGTATCTATGGTCAGACACTTATTTAAATTATATTCTCTGCACATCAAATGACGGATCAGTAAATAGATATCAATGTAGAAGAATGTAGATTAAAAAGTTCTATCTGAACTGATTTCAAACGTCCCTTCTTGTCTTGTTGGAACGATTTATTTGGTAGCTGCCAACAAGTGAAATAAATCAACAATCTCATTCAGTATACTGTAACGCCTTTTTGCTAATAAATATAATAATGACAAATATTGAAATCAAACTAAAAGTTCCGTGTTCAAACCAAAACTGTTCTGACAGTCAGGGAACCGTTTGAAAATCAGAAATTTGTTGGAACAATTACAAAACGTTTGAGTTTGGTTTGCTATGATTGTAGAAACGGTTTTTTCAAATCAGTTTGACGGCCTGTTGGAACAAACCTATTATTAGTATCATTCAAGAAAACTGAATTTAATTCTATAAATAATACTTTAGTATGAAATATAATCTTTATTGGCATATATTATTATCCCATGAAAACAATATTTCTTAAGGAAAAGTATTTATGTCAAGGAGTTCTATGAAAAATAAAGTTACTTTTTAAAATGCTTTCTGAGTCATAATTTTCAAACAAATAGTTTTTTATTTTATATAGGGCTGCAAATTGAGCTTCGAGAACTTTTCAAACGGATGATAGTCGTTCATGTTACTCTCTGCACACTTTTATCAACTTCAAAATCAACTTGGTAATACAAAACTTAATAATTTGCCATTTTTAGGAAACTTCAACATACAAATCTCGTGCAGTTATATGGAGTGTGCAGCAAGAACCGACCAATATTTATAGTGACTGAATACATGCGACATGGTTCATTATTGAATTATCTACGGCGTCACGAACAATCTTTGTCTAGTAATCAGGGATTGTTATTAGATATGTGTATTCAAATATGCAAAGGCATGGCATATCTAGAACGCCATAATTATATCCATCGAGATCTGGCAGCACGGAACTGTCTGGTGGGATCTGAAAATATTGTCAAGGTTGCGGATTTTGGACTCGCACGATATGTCCTTGATGATCAATATACGTCCTCTGGTGGAACTAAGTTTCCTATAAAATGGGCGCCACCGGAAGTCTTAAATTATACAAGATTTTCATCAAAGAGTGATATTTGGGCATACGGTATGAATTAATAAATTTAAATTGAATTAACAATCTACATAAAATATTGTACATAGGTGTCTTAATGTGGGAGGTATTCACTTGCGGAAAAATGCCCTACGGTCGATTGAAGAATACTGAGGTGGTTGAGCGAGTTCAGAAGGGTATGATTTTGGAAAAGCCAAAAGGTTGCTATAAGGAGGTATATGATGTAAGTTTAATTTATCCATGTCCTAATAACATTTATGAATTAGCAATTGTTTTCATTACAACAGATAATGAGAAAATGTTGGAGCCCACTACCAGAACATCGACCGTCCTTCCGAAATCTAAAAGAACAATTAATTAACGTATCTCAAGGCATACTGGTTGATTGACTGGCCCAGCTTGTGTGTAAAACAGCAACTCGGAGCTCGTCTTCTGCGTCTAGTTGTGACTTATGTACACATTATGAGCAATCATGGATTGGTTTTTGTCAAACTCTATGTAGCGAAGTAAAGGAACGCAATACTCAACAGCAACAATAACTATCGATATCACATCTATCTTATATTTAAAACTAAAATATCGATTTTTACAAATTATACACAAAACATGAACTGGTAATCCAATGGTTCCATTAGTAAACGACTGAATTTAATATTTAATTTAATATTAGTAAAGCATTCATTCAGTCCTAATTTATTGACAGTGCGAGTATTTAAATATATTAGAATTTAGTTTTGGTGTTGTAAGAAAATTTATTAGAATAATTGTAACTTTATAGCTAAATTTTTTCTTCTGATGATAACTTTGCTTCTTAATTTAGTTTAATTTAAAACGTATATTCCTAATGTTTCTGGTAAACGCTACTTAGCAATGTTTCTTATTATTATACCTATAAACATTAAAGTATTATAAGAACACCGATATTACTTTTAAAAACACAAAACCAAATATGAAGAATTATTACACTATAAACTACATTAAGGAAATCATTTTGGATGACTTATTATTAAAAATGTCTTAATATGGTAGTAATATTTTGGTGCCAGTGTATTTGCATATTTCCCTGCTAGTCTTTTTATATTGGACCAATTTTCTGCTAATAAATGAAACCAGATATCTACTAAACATTACCACTGATAATTCACAGAAAACAATCAATTAAAATAATGAAGTTTGAGAATGGTTATCTACACATTTATAAGCGAATATTTACCAATTACTGAGAAAAACTAATTGCTTATATTTAAAATACTAAATCGATACAACTTTTGTTTGGAAATAGTGATTTCTATTCTACACATAAAATGATAAATCTTTGTGATAATTTTTAATATTTATTGTTTTAATGAGAGTACATTATTTATCATACATAAATAATTTACACACGAAGAAAACGCCAGTTATATTAAATTGTTTGTAATTTTAGTATGTACTTATTAAGTTATAAGTAATTTGTGATTGTTCAAATATTAAGTATAAATTAGCAAAATATTAATGATATGCGAAATATGTACTCATTGTACAAATTAGTTTGTTTCATGGTCTTCATATGACATTGAGATCAACAGAAACGCATAGGCAGAAAGTATCAGGCAGTAATGAGTGTGTGCTGAATATATTAGTTTGTAATGATAATGTGATAGAATTATTATGATATATGTGTAGTTATTAGAACTGCAAAGCATCATCCAAAAGTTAAATGATGGTAAAAAGAAACAAGAAAAAAGCATCACAATTGATGAAATGTAAGCTCGGGTTTATCTCCATTACTTTCAATAACTTAAAAACGAAGTTACTTGTTTTAACTCTGAAATAATATGATTAAAAGTATAGTAAATTTATGACATAGATAAGCTGGAGCACATAAAAATATGAATAATTTTATGAGGCAATATCTTTGTATTATTTGATATGAAACAAATTTTAAACCATTTATACTCCTATAATTTGCTATTTTCATATATGATCTAAATAATCTAATCTGTAATACTGTGTTCACGCATTTACATGCATTGGTAACAATATATTTGTTACACAAGTGTAGCAATGAATAAAGTAATCAACTTTATAATATATTTATTGTTAATAAATATACATTAATATTTTTCGCACCTAGTACATACAGAAAACAAATTAAAGAACTCTATACTCAAGTCCAGTTACATCAGGAGGATTATCTAAGGTACTTTTTTGAATAATCTCATTAATTCTCACCATTGTTTGTGGAACTCTGTAAACTAAAGTACAACGAATTGCATAACAAAATAATTTATTTTATCAGTAAGAGAAATATTAATACATACAATTAATATTAGTGTATTGCTTCCTCCTTTTCTTTTTGAAATTTGTTTTAGTATGTGATAACGTTTTTTCAATTACAGTTGCATAAATATCAACTAACCCATCTTGTACAAGTGGAGTACCAATTAATGTATAATGTTTGGACCCCAATAGCATCACCTAAAATAAATACATAATTGGAAATTCTTATACTGTTAGAATGTGGCTAGTAGTTTAACACATATTAGCCAATTATTAATAAAAAAATAAACTCTTTCAATAAAAGTGGCCAGGTTTTGAAATGAAATCATTACAAAGGTCAAGTATGCAATTTTCAATTAAACATATTCTCACAGTGAACCGGTACTGAAACAATATAAAAGATTATTTTGAAAAAATTAAATAATATGAATGGGAATGGTTAACCATGCTGCAGGGTTTTGATACAAAATGGCAAACATGATTCCCTTATTAAAATTACACTAAGTTGATACCACATATAATTTGTTTTTTTTTCGGTTTCAAAAATTAGTCTTATTTACTGAAAGAACCTTTATATAGGTATTACAGGCAACAACACTTTTATCAATTTTTCCTTTTTAAAGCTTTCAAAAACAGCTCAAAAATGCCTCATGCCAATGCTCTCCTACAGTTTTGTAAATTGGGAAAAATGATGTTGCTGTTTCAATACAAATATATACTTTTTCAAGTCTTAATTTATCACCCGTGGTAGGTGGCCAATATCCTTCAATGACTATTATATCTCCTTCAGTAACTTTAAATTGTTTGCCACAAATATGTATAACAGCAAATAATCGGCCATGTTCATTATTTTCCACCTCCTTGTTCACCTTATTTATAAATTCTGCAATTAAAATATGTATATAATATATATCAAAACACAATCTTTAATCATATACCATGGCTCAATAGTTGTTTTTTATTTGGATTATCATAATCACATGATAATTCTGTATTGCTTGCAGAATATCTGGATATTGTCCCCAGGGGTTTTAATAAATGCCCTAATGTTAACTTTTTAAAGAGAGTTCTTAAAATCAATGTCATTATATTTTCAAATGAAGATATCAATAAATTAGTTATATTCAGTTATATTATATATTTATTCTCTGGTAAACTCATAAACCCTACTATATAGGTTATTTTGGGTTATTGGTGATCCTGAATCCCGCAGGTGCCGTTGGGATCTATATGAAAGGTGGCCAACATGTCGATCGTAGAAGGTTCTTTGGTTGATCATGGTGACATATTTTATGCTACTAATTAGATGTTATAATGGGCTTTAGTTGTGCAAGTCCACCACGGCAGATTATTTCCAGGGAGAAGTCGATCACCAAAAGTCTTTTAACAATAAAGTCGACTGACAATTAACAAAAGTTGGCCACCCCTGGTGTATATGGATTATTTTGACGGATTAGTTACTAGAAAAGCTACCAACCAGGCTGCTAATGCTAAAATCGTCAGTCGGGCAAGTGTGGTCGTGGTGTAGTTGCGTCCGTTGCGTCAGTTCACGTCAGTTGATTGTGCTGATTAATTTATAACAGTTTTGAGTTGGCTACAGTTGGCTACTTGGTTTATCTCAGTCTATCTATTGTCCAGGTTCAACTTTGAAATGGCGGATTTTGGTGATAATTTCGATCAGAACGAAGTCGATCCAGCCGCAGAATTCCTTGCTCGAGAACAAAGCGAATTAGGTATTATCGACGACGAATTAAAGCCCTCAAATACGTTATCGCAAGTCGTCAACGGAGGTGAGTTTTCAAAGTTAACCTAACCCAATTATCCATCCGCCCCATTATTGTTTATATTCGTACGTAATTCTTAATATTTTCCATTGCTATCAACAACATCATTTAATAATTTGTAACAATCCAAAATATTCTAGATGCATGAAAGAATTTTTGCTATTTTTAAGTTAAGCTTTCACTGTAGATGGTGTTCATATTGACGGTCTTAAGGAAAACTCTGGATCTAGCTTCGAAATGATTGATGGACTTGAGCATGAAACTCATTCTGGTAAGTATTTTGGAAAAGAGAGCTAGATGTTTATTAATATGTATTCTTGAATTCAAACTAATTTATTTCTTCTTTTATAATTGGTAATTGTAGAGCAATTGGTTGTAAATGATAATTATAATTCAGGTAAGGCTTGCTTGTAGGTTCTATTTGCCTTGTGTATTTTTTTGCATGCCTTACATTTGTTTCTTTAATTCTTAGGTATTTCTAATTATGATTTTGATATATATGGACGAGCGGATGGTAATTGATATATAAATCAATTATTAGTGTTATTAGTTAACAGTGTGTATACATTTTAGGCTCCCCGTCTCCTCCACTTCAAAAGATTAGAGAAGAACCAGAAAAAATTAAAAAGTGGCGTGAAGACCAAATTAAACGTCTTGAAGAAAAAGGTATTGCTTAATACAATGCAGAAAAGTTATAATATTCTCTTAATATGTGTTCTAAGACGCATAAATTTGCTAGCAAAAGAAGATACTTTATATTACCTATGCTTCATTTGTGATAATGTGACACAAAAATCTTCACTCGCCCATCTCTACTTTATAGTATATTCAAAAACTAGTTTGTTTTACACCTAGAGATTACGACTATCGTACATTAGTTTTATATCATGTCTTACGCACTCATGTCGAAATATATGACGTGGACATATTAAGAATATATTTGTCTCGGTTTTTTTATGATGTCTGCATAACAGTGGTTTCTAAAGTAAGGGGCACGAGTTAATTTGCAAATATTGCCGAAGTTCTGATATAGTCATTCTTTCAAGCACTCATTTTAACTGACATTACTTATTTATACAAATTTTACAATTTGTCCAATTTAAGATTTCGCATAATCATCCTGCTCCCCACATTACTGAAGTTTAATGTTTGTCGGTCATCCTCCCTAATCTACAATATACCTTATCTTCCTGACTAGCGGATTTCATCTGTTAGAAGCCAAATAAATTATTAAAACAATATATTCCGGATTTTAATTTCTTATATTAATTCTATATAAATTAGTACAAATATATCAATATATTGCATAGAAATTTGCCAAGTCTAATGTTTCTTCTTAAAAAATTGGAGTATTTCATTGAAAGTATAATGTGATGCTTATACACGTTATGTAGAACGTTTCCTGAAATAATAAGCATAATTAATATTTTTTTATTTATGCAGACAAAGAAGAAGAGATAAAAAAAGAGGAATGGAGGCTAGTAGCGAAAAAAGAGCTTGAGGATTGGTATAAAAATCATGAAGAAACGATAGCAAAAACAAAAGCAGCAAACAGGTAATGAAATAAAGTTTACTTTGAAACTAAATAATATGTACTTCATATGCTAATATTAATATGTTATTTCGCTGCGTATATAAATATATACAATATATGTGTGTGTGCTTTTCTTATGCTTGCAAAATGAATCCAGGGATGCAGCAAAGTAAGTTTAAATGTGCTTCATTGCGTTTCTTCTCGAGCAAACTTTGACTACCCCCAAATGTAGTATAAAATAGAATCCACCCATAAATTAATTACTATTATGTTTAATAGGAATGCCGAAAAACAATTTGTGGCGGATGATAATGAAATTGAACCTGGTACTGAATGGGAGCGCATAGCAAAATTATGTGACTTCAATCCAAAAGCAAAGCAAGGAAGCAAAGACGTCTCACGTATGAGATCAATGATTTTGCAACTAAAACAGACGCCTCTGTCCATGAACAATGCCTAATCTAATACCAGAAATATGCAAATAATTTTAAATTATATTATACATATTATTAGTAATGCGTGAAACGTTTAATTTGTATTAAATATGAAATTTTTGTATTTGCTTATTTTACTTAGGAGATGACAATAGTGTAATAATATTGTTTATCTTCTTCCTATCGTCAGTAATTTAAAAGAAATTAAACTTATATTTCTGACCGTTAATGAGAAACTTGAAATATAAATTTATTATGCTAATATTACTGTAAACCGTTTTTTGATTGAAATTTTTGTTAAATTTAATGGCTTTGCGATACACTGAGGAAATTATTGTTAGTAGATCTGACCGCATTTATTATAAGGTGGCGTAAAATATCAGATCTAAAACTTTAGCCATTAAAATATTAGCCACCACCCATCATAGCTACAAAATTATTATAAAATATATCATGTTATGTTAATTCTCAAAGTAATTTGAAATCAAATGTATTCTAAATTCGTAATATATTTAAACTAAATAATAAATATAAAAATTACCATTCTATAGTCCAATTAATTTGTCTCAAATTCTTTAAATTATGCGAATGCCAATGATTCATTTTATCTGTAAGCAATATTAATTTCATCAGGTACAAAATAAAATTTGAATATTTTTTCAAAAATAAGTACCTGCAATTGGGCTTCCTTCGCATGAAAATGTTGACAATTTAGGACTTTTTGATGCAAACTCTGTAATGTCAAAGTTTTGAATTTTTGGGCAACGATCCAACCTAATATCTTCAAGATTTTCCATGAATGGTGAATGAGTTATAGCTTGCAAACCCTTATCAGATATCTAAAACATATGTAAACGTTTTGGATCGCCAATTACTTCGATTGAAACACATGCTCAATTATTTGAAAACATGCAGGTACATCTTGTTAGTACAATCAGAACATAGCTACTACGCCACAAGGGGAAGCAACATATTTTTACTAAAGAAAATAGACAAACGAAAATTATCGCAAATTCATACTCTTCCAATTTTTGAACGTATTAATGGCATTAATGCGCTTATTTAATGCTCCTGATTTGGTTTACTGCAATGCTACGCTCTGAGTGCAAGAGAAAAAATATTTGCTACTGCATGAAAAGTAATATATATTATTACCTGAGATCCAGAAATATCCATAGCATATAAATATTTCAACTGACTCAACATTAAAATTCCTTCATCTGTTACATTCTTGCAGTTGCACAAATTTATCATTTTTAATTTAGTACAATACTGGGCTATAACTTTCGCCACTTGATCGGTTACGGCATCGCAGTTTTGAATTCGCAATTCAATCAAATTAGGACATGTTGATAACACATTTTTAAGAGCTTCTGATGAAAGTGTAGAATTCACACAGGAATTTTTATTCCATTCGTCTAGGCGCAATTTTTGAAGATTGGGACATTTATTTTTGATGACGAGAAGCGTTTCGTCATTAACATTATACAAAGTCAAATCTAATTCAATAAGTTTTTCATGTATAACTAGTTTTAAGAACTCGCTCAATTCAATATTTTTACTGTAAGCTGTAGATGAAAGAAGTCTCCGTGTGATCATTGTTTTAAGGTAGTGAGGTAATGTTTTGATGCATATTATATCTTCTTTAAGATATTGAGCAATATTGCTCATGAATACGTCAAGGGCCCTATAAATAAAATTTATAATTAAGGGCCGCTTTTCTATAATTGTACGTTAGTATTATCGAATATTTAAGTTCTTTGATCACGCCAACATTGTATAATGAGACATATTAGGTAAGTTGCCTGTATAATTTGTTTGTTTAAATCAAAGCTAAAATGGATATATCCATATGCAATTTTTAGTTTCCTATGGTCATTGGGTATAATAAATCTTATACACTCTGCTTACCATTGGCAATAAATGCTTAACTTATAATTTTGGAAGAAATATTCAAAATATGTATTGTTCATTTTGGTGTTGGCGTGAACAAAGTATAGTGTTAAGTTTGATAAAATTTTATTGTTTTCACAATTAATATCGGACATTACTAACTTGTTAAGAATATACTAATTTCTTTCATCTCTCTAATAATGCTATAAAACAGATAAGTTTGCATGCGAAATTCGCCCGCCTTCGGTGGAGCTCAAGCCTCCATCCGATTGATTTATTGTTAGTGTTATCAATTTAAGCTAAACATTTCATAAGAAATGACTTGATCCCATAATGTATTATAGGCACCACTCGCCAGTATGCGATCGCAGAAAATGTGTAACTTATAAAACTGTTTATTATCCGTCAAATAGCACCCCAAAGCTTTTTCTGGACACTGAGACAATAGGTATGTATGTACCTTTCCAATGATTCTTTGGCTAAATATGTTTGTTATAGCGAGCCAACAAACATTGTCATATTTTATGCCTTTATGTACTGTCAGAAACAGACTAATATAAAACAACATATTGCCTATTCAAACATTAAATAACATACCTTCTTAACAGTGTTTGTCGAGAATAAACTTCAGTCTCCATGATGAAAGGATAACTTCAAGAACAGCCTTGTGATATTTATGTATTGTCGTTTTTAGTGTTTGACAATTAACTTTGTTGCATATATTTTATTATTATCTGTTTGATAGATATGATATTAATAATTGGCAAGATAGTAATTTAAATATAATCTTAAAAAACTTTTTC
This sequence comes from Falagria sp. GC000072, assembly GCA_030556245.1. Taxonomy (NCBI): domain Eukaryota; kingdom Metazoa; phylum Arthropoda; class Insecta; order Coleoptera; family Staphylinidae; genus Falagria; species Falagria sp. GC000072. Next base: position 6,049 of record JASKGN010031702.1, on the reverse strand, counting down.
TTTCACTTGGTTCCTTATTAACAGCATTAGCTCCGTTTCTACCAAGTTCGTTTACTAGCATATTATTAGCAATGCTAATCATTGATCGTTCGTTCTGACCACATTTCTGACTGGTTCAGTCACAACAAAGCAAGGTGCCATCAGGTGCCATAGTGCTACACAAGGGGATGTACAAAACCCAGTATATGACCCAGTAGCTGGTTGCGAGCCGGGCGTCGGCTATGTTAACTTCTATCAATGCTTCTGACCTGTTCTGAACAGAGAACAGAAGCTACACTGAGCTACACCTGTGCCATGGCCGCCATCGCCATGACCGAAACATCTAAATCAGTGATGTCCAACCTGAGGGCCTCATCCTGCCCTTGGAACCATCCCATGCAAACTCATGCGTCCCGCCGCTATATATATTACATGCGTTTATTTTCTTAACTTTGAATACATTTTGTATTCTTATATGTATATTCTTATATGTATAACAATCGCACTTACGTGCACTTACGTATGCTTAATGATGCTTATAGACTGTTATAGACCTTATAGTATGTGCAGGTTATGGTTGTTGTTATTTCACTCCGCAGTGAAGCCAACTAAATTCTTATTTCTTCTTTTGTGTACTAATGAGCACTTTTGAGCAAATAAGTTAAAACTGGTTAATTCTTAAAGCAGTTAAGGCAGTTGACAGTGCATTTAACAAGTCTTGGTTGCTTTAAGAATTTGGCTTTCTTTATATTTTCGATATTATTGTGATTCTTGTTGGAATTTTGTTTAAAATGGCTGAGGGTGCATGTGGTGTGTAGAACTCACGTAGAACTACACAAAACAATAGTGTCCGGTTGCTACTTCTTTGTGTTTTAAAGATAGATATGTGGATAAGACGACGAAAAATTGTCTTTATATCCAGAAGCTGATATTAAATATCGTTCTAAATTTTCTTGAGGTACCAACATTTCATCGTTTTAATCGTGTAGAGATGCGTTTTATTTTGGTATTTTGTACATTGATCAAAATCGCTGTTACTTTGGATGGTAAGTTATTTATTTCATATCTACAATAATAATTTTATATACATCTTTTTATTCTTATTTATAGCCTCATTTTATGGAGGTAGTAGTATTGCTGTTCCATTACGAGAGGCAAAAAGTGCTACAGATATACATTTTAAATTCAGGACAAGATTATCAAATGCATTAATATTGCTTGTTGCTGGACAGATTGATCATTGTATTGTTGGTCTTGTAAATGGCAGGTTAAGAGTAAATATAAATCTTGGGGCAGGGGAGTCAGAACTGTTTTCAAGTGAAACTGTTAAGTTAAATGATTTTAAGTGGCACGATGTATTTATTGTTCGCAAAGAGGGTGATCTTTCAATTATTATTGACAATACGCATAAGTATGATACTCATTTATCTGGAGATTTCTTTGAATTAAATATTCATTATGGATTATTTATTGGTGGCCAAGGCAATCGTACAGATTTATTCTATGGTCATATGGATAATTTTCGTGGGTGTTTATCACAGGTAAATTATTGTTAATAATGAAAATACTTGCATAGTATTAGTTTAGTTAATAATATCACATATTGTTAAATAGGTAATATACAATGGCATACAAGTTTTGGATCAAGCACGTCATCGGCAATCACAAGCTATTGTGCAAGGTGTCACATGGAACTGTGCAGCAGAATTTGACTCTGGTGTGGACCGTGCAATTAGTTTTGTTGAAGATGGTGCTTTTATGGCCCTTCCCCAACAAGTTTTGCACACATTGAAACTTCAGCTTGAATTGCAAACTATATTTAATCACAGCGTTTTAATTTACAACAGTGGACCAGTTTCCAAGCCAGACCTTTTTGCTCTTGAAATTTCAAAAGGAAAATTAAGAATTATTTTGAAGTTAGGTGACAAGAATATGGAGCAAATTGATAATCAAATTATTGCTGATGGAGAATGGCATAAAGTGTCAATTAAGCTTACAGGAAACCTGATGGAATTAACTGTTGATGGCAATGTAAATCAACAACGGTTGACAAGGGGACGAATAATGGATTTTGCAGATATGTTTTACTTTGGTGGGGTAGAAGTATCGAAGCGAGCAAGAGCAATGAGCAAGGGATTAACAACATCAGATATTTCTTTTAAAGGTTGCATTCGTCATATCACAATTGGTGAGAACGCTAAAGGATTAAACGATGTCCACATTAGTGAAGGGTTATTGCCTGGTTGTGTATGGCATTATCCATGTTTGCAAGTTGCGCCAATTATTTGCAATGGAATTTGTTCCCAGCAAGGTGTTGACAATTTTCATTGTGATTGTTTGGAATCAACATGTAATCACAGTAATATTAGTGATGATCAAAGGGTAGTATCCCATAATACTTTTGCAACTGATTTGGAGTTGCTTGCATTACAACCTTTGGAAGTTTTGGAAGGTCATAGTGTACTTATATCTTCTCAAAATCTTCACATGATACTTGATCATCCAAAGTTTGGCATTCATGATGCAGGTGTGAGGTTTTCTGTTTTGGAACCACCATTACATGGAACTATTACAATTGATGTATGGCCAGGCGACAAACTCACATTTTCATTGGCCGATGTGGCAAGAAATAAAGTATATTATTTACATGATGGATCAGAGACAATGGATGATAGTATTGGACTTCAAGTTGTATTCACAACTAGTGACATGTTTATATTGCCCGCATATCTTCAGGGCACATTTAAATTTAATCTTCATGTAAATATTGCACCAGTCAATGATCCACCTATTTTGAAGCTCCCCACTGTATTACGGATTCCACAGGTATGTTATATTAACTCATTTGCATGCTTTTAAAATGACATAGAAATATTTGACTTAGAAATATTTGACTTAGAACTTGCATGCAGTCCTAATTTAAACTTATATTTTTTAGGCGCAAATTAACAGAGTTGTTGAGTTTTTTAATATTGAATTTAATGATGCATTTTGTTTGTTGAGTTGCATTTTTATATCATTTAACGAATATGCACAGCATGCATTGAAACTTAGAAGGTAAGTTATATATTTTTTCAATTGTTATGATTTTTTGCATTTTCACTAAATTATGAAAGATATATGGTACGTTTTAAATTAACTGATTAATTTACCATCATTTTCACACATCATATGTCTAGAATTGAAATATGCTGTAAATCCTAAATTTACTCCACAATTATTTATCTCAATTTTTTTTTCCTTTAATTAGTATTTAGATTTAAATTATTGATACTGTTTTTATGTTCAGTTCTTAAAATGTGGACTGAGGAAGAAAGGTTTATAATAAATATTTCTTATTAACTGATTATAATTATTGTAATGAAAATTTTACTTAAATAATTTATTCCCATCCGATCGTCGGGAATCGAACTCCGAGTAACGCGAAGATTCGAAAATTTTCATTACAATTTGGTGTAGGTCAATACTGTAAGTTCAATATTAATTTTATTGATAATTTTTTTCTATGTTACTTGTTGTTCGTGCAAGTTTATTAATCAATTAGTGAACAATATTTTTTATTAATTTGCGCATATTCAAATATTAAATATTTCAATTTTGCAGGGCTTAAAGAAAACCATGGAAGAATATATTCTACATGTGATCGATCCTGATAACACATATAAACAATTAGTGTTCAACGTATTGGATTCTGGTCCCGGTTATTTTGAATATGAGTCTAATCCATCTAAACCAATTTCAACATTTACACAAGCCGATGTTATCAATCGTGCTGTTGTTTATGATCATAATGCCGTTGATACAAATAACTCTTATATTACCCTACAGGTTTCTGATGGAATTGAAACTTGTGCTCCCCAACGGCTTCATATTGTCACTTTTCCACAGAATTGGTATTTGCGTAATAATACAGGAGTTGTTTTGGTGCATTTGGGACACGCATTAATTACACCTACCAACTTGAGTTTTGTTTCCAATGTGTTTAATGTCACAGAGAACGCTAAATTTGTTATTGAGCATAGTCCACAGTTTGGTGTAATTGAGGTGGAAAAGGATGTTGGAACTTGGGAGATTTCAGGTATTTTTACTAGTGAAAATTTGCGACAACATCGTGTTCGTTATCGTCATATAACTGCACGGCCAGACGTAGATGAGTTTCAATTTCGGACTAACTTTAATAAGACACAAGTTTTTACCTTTCGGATGAGATTTGTTAAATGTGAATTGATTTCAAAAAGTAGTGGAGTATTAGCACTGAATAGTACTGTTGAAAGTGCTGTGACAGTCGGAAGTGTTTCGTATCGTACGGAACCTATAGCATCTCCAATGACCAGAATTATTTACAGATTAGTATCTCCTCCTGCTCATGGTTTTTTGTATGCAGCATTATCTAAGTATCGCATGCGCATTGGAGATATTTTTACGCAGGAAGACATTAATCTTCATAACGTAAAATATCGTTTACACAGGAAGGCATACTCATCAATTATAGATATGGCTACTTTCGTTGTTTCGGGTCCTGGTTGCCATAATGTCTCTTTTAATCTTTCAATAAACTATATTCCTGATGAAGAAATCACGAAACAAATTAAGGGTAAAGTTACTCTTCTTCGACTTCAAGTCGAGGAAGGTTCCTCTGCGACCATTACTACTAAACATTTAAATATTATTACTGATGAAATTGACTTGACTTTTAATATAACTTCTGCACCGAGATATGGAGTTTTGCAAATTACAAAAACTTATTTATTACGGAATAATACAAGTTATTTTACTCTTCACGAGTTACGAAACGATCAATTGAGTTATCTGCACGATGATTCTGAAACAAGAATGGATGACTTTACATTCATGGCATTATCAGGAGCACGAACAAATATTGACTTTGAATATGTCGATACATTTCATATAGATGTTATATTAAAAAACGACAATAGTCCGACTCGGAAAGTGGACAAGATTTTTAATGTTGTGGTTGGAGGTAGTAGACTACTAACTTCTGATGACTTGTATTATGACGATGTTGATCTAAATACAAAGCCTTCCGATATTGTATATACTTTTAAAGATTTGACCAATGGCGAGTTTTTAAATTCAAGTGATGGGAGGACTAAATTAGTCGAGTTTACCCAAGAAGACCTTAATTTGAATGTAATATTATTCAAGCATCGTGGATCTGAATATGGAAAAGCCAAGTTTTGGGTAACGGATGGACCATATTACGTTAGTGGGATTTTAGAGATTCAAGCATCCGCACCATTCATTCGACCTAGCACGAGTAGTCGTCTAGTAGTTCAACATGGGAAAAGTGCAGTCATAACTAACGCTCATTTGGATTATTCAACTAATTTATTTGCAAGCAGTGAAGATGTTTTCTATGAAGTTTTAATCAAACCAAACTATGGGCAGGTTGTTAATACTCATACTAACAAGGTGCGTAAATTATTTAATTTAAGGGCCTGTATTTCCATAGCTAGTTAGGATTTATTCTACAGTTAAAAGCGTTATCTGTGGAATAAATTTATCATTTTGGAATTTCGATAGTTGTCTATACTTTTGTGAACATCATATATATATATATATATCCGTGATATCCGTCACAATGGACAGAGATTTTGAAGATTTTGTCAGGTGTCATAGAAAGTGGATCTATATTCGGTTGCAATCACAGAATTATGAAAAATAGTATGATCGGTAATTAATAGCGTTTTCGTGTTACTTCATCAGGTTGCACCTAGTGCGTGCAACTGAATTGTATCAGTTCTGCCCTAGCCCTAGTTTTAGGCAAGTTTTGCTGAATGCACTCCTCACTTGACACTTCACTTTTCCGTCAAACTTCGCGTGAGATTTTTTTTAACTTGTGCAATGGATAATTTAAATATAATAATTTCAGATATATTTTTACCTCTTTCGGATTTAAATCGATCAATTAGTTATAAAGGAATAAATTTTTGATTAGAGCAGAAAGATTTTGCATTTTTAATTCCTAACTTTACCTCATGATTCCGTCCTTTGTGATAGCCCAAATCAGGTGTATTTAGGCTTATTAAAAAGGGCAATTACTGTTCTT
>JASKGN010031683.1:0-35224 GCA_030556245.1 Falagria sp. GC000072 | reverse complement strand
TTACCGACTACGCCACGGAGGATTCTTGTTGTTGTGCTGTTAAATCGTCCATATATATGAATAGTTGCTATAAAATTGAAAAAATTTTTTTACTCGACTGAATATATGTAAATTAGATTATAAAATAAATTAAATAAATTTATTTTTATAAATTAAATTAAAATTTTATAAAAATAAATTTATTTTATTTATTTTTAAGCTAACTTATATATATTCAGTCGAGTAAATTCAATTTTAATATTATACTTATACCTACAATTGAATAACAGTTACCTAATGTATACATGCTATTATTATTATGTTTTTTTTTACTAATTGTATTAGAAAAATTGTTATAACTGTGAAAATAAAGTAAATTTAATAATAAAAATCAAATTCTTGTTGTAAATGAATTATTTCCTTGAAAAGAGTTAATCCATGTTATCTTTTGCTCTTAATGTTCCCTTGTATAAATGTTACCAGGATTTATCAACTTGTATCCCTGTTTCACGCCTGAACAGAACCTAATATTAAAATTCTTATTATTCTTAAAATAAATCATTTATTACCTGGTTCTACGAATAAAATTCCTTCAGGAATTTCAGACCAGCTTCTTCTTGAAACTTCTCCTGAGAATTTCCTTTAAAAATACATTTCAATTATTGAACCAGAGTTAAATTGTAAAGTATACAATGAGACCAGTAACAAATATATCAAATATTTATGAAGGACCAAGTGCCAGGACATTTCACATACATTGCCTCAAGCTATTATTATATAAAATTAAAATAACATTCAAGCAACATTAAAAATCACCCGCGAAGACATTGCATCCACAACAACTCGCTTTGAAATAAATATATGCTAATAAATAAATAAGTAGTTTAGGATGTAGCTCATTAATTCGCTTAGTTCTTTCGGCTGCTCGTCATGCATACGCGCTCGAATTAGAATTCGAATTAGAAGTTTCTAACGATATAACAACCACTCGTTGCATTCTTATTTTGGACTAAAAAGGAAGGACCTCTTCGTCTACTTCTTATTCATCATCTGGATTTTAATTCGTGTTCAGTTTTATTTAATTCGGCGTTCTTTTTAAAAACCAGTGCTTGTAGATACACACGCTGATTGGATCGACGAGATCGAGATAGATCCACGCATTTAAAATTATCCCAATTAACATAATTACAATAATTACCGTAATAGCGCTTAAATTATGTATTTTTAGGAAGGAGTATTATGCGTACACGCATGATATAATCGGGGGCAGTTCTTCAAGAGACGCGCATTGTGTTGTTCGAAATTAATTATTAATTAATCACACGTATACCAAGTGCTTCTATTAGTCCTAGTTCTTTAGTAAGTTTGTTCAATGTCTTTAGTCCTTGAGCTAACACAAACAGGAAATTTATTTTTAATATGACTGCATGGTTTTTGAAGACAGTATCTTGATAAGATCTGTTCTTATTATGTTTCTTTACATTTTATTATATCTTTGAGTTTTTCTATTGCTTTGTTCTACTAACGGAAACCTGACACCCATTGAAAAATAATTAAGCACTACTATTATGAAGCTCATGTTCTTTGGCTTGTTAGTTTAACATCTACTAATTACTTCTAATAAAATTAAAATTAAATTAATATTTAAGTTTTCTTCTCACCTTACCTTAACTTAACGTTTTCTTCGTTCTATTCAAAGTAAAATTCTAAGCCAAATGTAATTTAGTTCAATTTTTTTCAATTTCAGTTAGCATAATATATTCATTACTAGTCCCACCATATTTCTATTCAATTTATTTAGCCTTATCTTTTATTAGCTTTGTAAATTCATTTGTCTTCATTCTAGTCTCATTCCGTAGTCTGTCTCTTAAGTGTTTTAATGAAGTCGTTCCGTAGGATCTAAAATCTACCTGTGCGAGCCAGAGTTTTTTCTTCTTCTCCTGGCGAGCAGCATAAATTCACGTCGGCGAAGGGAAATGATGCGTTTTTATCGCGACGCGGGCGAGCTTGCGGCGGAACTCGCTATCTTCCGCCGGCTCGTGTTAAATCATTAATAACCCGCGCCCAGAAAACCCATCGACGAAGACATGCCGGGCGCGAGCCGTCTTCATTACACCTGCAGAAAATTACTTAACCCTCGGCTACTTCCTAATGAACTGTTTTCGAAAACACCTAAAAAATAAAAGAAAATCCATGAAAAATAACACAAAAGAACAATATAACTTGATATAATAATGAAGCAAAATTAAAAAAGTTTTAATTTATGGATAATGAAAAAGAAAATTTTATAATGGGAATTAACATTAATTTCAGTACGAAAATAAAAATATTTCTTACTTGGAGAAGAGAAAGGACGACAGGCGAGAATGTCGCTTGATGAACTTTTGTTTTTCTGTTCTTTCCAGTGTCAACCACTTTGGACTTAAGATTCCATTCGGTATTACCATTGCAATGATTTCCTATAATTTCATTTATTAGTTAACGGCAATAAAATATTATTTTAACTAGTTAAAGTTATGGTAAACTTACTTTAATGTATGTCTATTTCTTCTTCTTTAGAGCGAATGTTGTACCTTCGTCAAGGTGTGGGATTGCTAGTTCTTCACGTTTTCGCAATATCTCGATAACAATCTGAGAATTTAATGCTTCTCTACTTCAAGTAACATTCCGAACATTGCACATCGTACAGTTAGTTAACTAGCGGGGCCATTTTAACATCCTTTCTGCAAAAAAGAAAAATTGTTAGATTTAAATAAGTTATAACAAAGAATAAATTAATTAAAAAGCAATAAATTCTAATTCTTTGTAAGCAAAGTATTTATGATAAATTTATTAGTGACTTAAACCCTGTATGATGTCTAATCATAGAGTCATAAATACTTGGCTTGTTATAAAAGCCTGTTAATTAAGAAAAACACCTTTGGATTAATTAATAGCTTGGTAAATCTTACGATGCACTATGAAAAAGCAACAAAATGTAAGTGCTGAATAAAAGCCACCTACAATTGCATCTTTATGAAAGATATAAGTCGATTGCACAGGTGTGCAATTAACTTAATCGTAATAATTACATGCTGTGCGCGTGCAAATTAAATTAATAACAGCACCTATGATCTATGCATGCAAATAACTTTATGCATTGGAATGCCAATTAAATTGAATTGAATTAAACTAAACTAAATTAATTGCAATAAGAATAACCGAAAGAACATTAACCTTTTGTATATTTAACTCAAGTTAAATTATCCCTAGTTTATAATAAATCAACAAACATAATATCAAATCATATTTTCACAGACAATTAGACACGTGACTAATGAATAGTTATCAACAAAGACATTTCGCCAGGTATGATTAATACCAACGTGCCGTCACTAAATTAATAAATAAATCATGACTTTTGTGTATCACTCCAATTCAGCATTGCAGCAACATAGTCATAGATCAACAGTGTATACAATCAGCTCAACCACACATCTACATATACACGATCATAATTCATACAGACGCCTGAATGTCGCCCACCACATTGTGTCCAATTGTAACGTGCAAGTTTACACTGCAACACCAAACCATTTGCCGCCGCCGTCGAGATTCTAATTGCGAATTACAACGTTCATTTACTAACAGTTTCTAGCCACTAACATTTTCCATTTTCGCACTTCTTGCCAAATAGTGATACTAATCTAAAACGGAAACTAAACCAAAGCGCAAGTCATAAAAGGCAAATGCGCAATTGCGCAAAACTTAAGACACTACTAGATTAATAATTCGCCTTGATCTATAAAGTTTAGCTAATTTTAGACGTAGTCTACTGCTATTCATACCCGCTCGTAATGAATGCATGAAGCTTGGAGTCAGAACGCGTTTATGAATAATGCGCTTTGTGCAGTAATTAATTCGCCTTGTTTACTGCCCTTGTATCGTGATCAACACTTTGTCTGAAGAAAGATCTTGGATCTTGCCTCTGTATATATGTTTTGCACTGCCTAAGTGTAACTAGCAACATGTAACAAAGAAGTAAAAGGACACTAATTATGAAAAAGTGTATCTCGTGCAATGAATGAGCATTACTTGCCGTATTGAGACTGATATATAATTTAGTTTTGTTACATAAAGTTTAAATTTTCAGAAGTGGACTTAATTTTGAAACAAATATTGAAGATCTCTTAGTCCATATTGTAAAGATTGAAAGTCCGGTTCTGTTTGCAAATAAATGCAATAAAGACTCGGTGATATTAAATGTTTTTCTTGACAGATTAATAGACTAGTTAATTGACTGTTATTAATGTTTTTGTTTTGAACTAATTGAGTTAGTCAAGTGTAGAATTACAAACGAAATTAAATTTTTATTTCCGTTTTCTTGGAAATTTTCTCATTTTATTTATTCGCTTTAGTAACTCGAAAGTAATTCCAATAAAATTCATTACTATTGAATAATATACGAGTAACACCTTCAGCCTGACAAAAAATCAATTAATTTTTTTCTCATCTCCGCTCTTGCGTGCAATAAAAGAAATAAATCAAACTTGCACGTATGAATTATACGTCTGTCCATACATATAAGGCAAATGGAATACCTGAAATTCACAATCGTTCCTAAGATTAATTTATTTTTTCATTGGGTCGTCGCCGTCTTGCAATTATACGCAAATCCTTCTTGTTTCCATCTGAAATTAATTTATAAATTTATAAGAAATGTATGTTTATGCGCAGCGTCAGCGTTCTAGGTGATTTAACTTTGAAAAAACTGCTGTAAATCTAGCAGCGGGATATTAAAGTCCGTAAAATTAGCTCCCGTGTATATTAAACTCTTGAACTGATGACTCACAAGAAAGACGTGGGGCAGCTCTTGATTAATTGCAAATAATGAAGAAACAAATTATTTGTAAATAATAAATTGGTGGCAAAGTTTATTGCAACATTATATCGCTTTACATAAAATAAATTTATATATAGAAACGTTTAAGAGTTTAATGACACCATGAAAATAATTGCGATATGGATTAATTATTTAAGCGAAGGTTAATTAAGACGTAATTGCTAAAGTTGAGAAGATGCACGAATATCGTTTTATGTTGCGGCGTGAAACATGTTGAGTAAATAGTTTTAGCTACTGTGCAAGTGAACGTAAAATTGTAAAGGTAAACACACGCGCATAACATAACATCCAAGTAAAACTATCGTAAAAGAATGTCACAACTTCAGTTGCATCCGCAATAAGTACCCAGCCTTTAGATACAAATAAAAATAAAATGTTAATGGTATGAGAAGAACACGGAAACGTTTGATGGGGTATTGTTTCTACTAAGAACTACATGAATATCATCAAACTATAAAAGAATTCACTTTTATGCTTTTGCTTTGTCTATAAAGAATAAACACATTGTGAAAACGAGAAATATTCCAACAATGTTTTAATAAATATAATTAGTTAATAAACCCAGCTCATATCAGATAAGACCTAATGGAATGAGAAGAATTAAGGAAATTATTTGACACTCGCTGCATTGTTGTTTTCACGAGCTGATAAAAAAACTACACGGCACTCGGTGCTTACTACTTAGTGCAAATAAAGAAATTACGTTGTTCGAACAACAATTCACAACATCGGTGCCGCCGCCATCGCGACAAAATCGCATGCAATTGCTCGTGCAACTCATGTCGCATTAACCCAACTAACTTCTGGAAAAACAATCCGTTTTCCCATGTTTATACATTAAATTCAATGCAATGGAAAATACAAGTATGTATACCGTACTACTCACATGCAAACAAATATGAAAATAATACCAAACAAAAAGCAAAAGAAAATTCCGACGTTACGTGTGCATTGTTAATGCGGCATTATGACGATGATTAGAGGTGCATTAGGTGTCTAATGATATTGTCGCGTTGTGGAACACGTATTTAATATACAGGGTGGTATTAAAACTGCCACTGAGAGAAATTCAATTTTTGAATGGCTTTAAACTCTTTCGATGTGTGGAAATTAAGTTGGAAGTATTCGTGCGTGTCGCAGAGACATTGAATAATGTGCATAATGTATATTTCTATGAAAAGCCGTCGGTTTCGCTCGGTTTATGCTCGCATGGTAATTTATCTTGAGATTTAGATGCACGCACGCATTTTTATCAGCGGTGCAATTACATTCTGAGCGGCGTTTTTGCGCTTTTTTCTATGAGTACACACTAAGTTTTATTGTTTTTTTTAAAGCTACTGTAAAAAGTCATAAGTACCGTTTTTTATGTAAAAAGAATTTTATTCATTTTATTATTAATAGATTTTGCAAAACAATATGTGACCAAGTTCAATGAGCCGTCTTCGCAGATTTTGCCCTTGATTTCCTAGGGTCTATCTACTCTGGTCTACAGAATGGGGAAAAGTGGATGAGGATCATAAGGATGACAATGTTAGTTTTGAAGACAAAGGCCATAAGTGCACTTTTTATTTTATTGTCGTAACTAGGATACTGCCATATGTAAGTACAATCACACAGGAAACAGACATAAGGAGGACACTCAAAATGCCTATATTCAAGTTATAGACATAAAATAATTTAGAACAGGACACTTCAAAAAGTAGTCAAAAATATGATTAAAAACTATCTTAATATTTGCTAAAAGTCTACTATGAACAAAAATATACTTCAATATTTTTATTTGTAATGCCCATAAATTTTACCTACTTTTATTTATCTCCTTAACTTAATAATTATAAATAGCATTTTAAAAGCAATAATGAAGTAAGCCATGATATAGTTTAAGGTATATATTGTATAATAGTACTTGCTACTATGTGGGTGTAGAGAAGGGATTTAGTGGTCTAGTGTTCATACCGAATGGGTGAAACAACACAGCAGACAATAGAATTTACCACTGGGCTCTCGAGCTCATGCTTCATGCTCGTTCGCGGGACCATATCCGAGGATTTAAATTTGAATTATTTATGCGGTCTCGGCCATACATCAGGTCATGCATTGTTGGAGCTATTGTAGCAATAAGAGACCTCTATGTTACCACCACCTCCACGAGTGTTACCATGTGTTTACACTCATGCTGAAAATTTAATTCCGCAAGAAAACCACCACGAAAAAATAGTACAGGAATACTGATTTTTTACAACAGGAAGGATTATAAAAAAATGTTAGAGGTGGTCAAATAAAATGAGGATGAAGTTCAAGAATTTGTAGATATGAAATTTAAAAATGAAATATTTTCGAATTCGGACAAGTTGTAAGGGAGAATTTGGATATGGAGCAATCGGGGATGACCGGGTCACTTCCGAATTGAGAATTGTAAACTCACGCAATAATTACATTTGCATATATTCCATTCACGTATAGATTTGGCTTCAACTCATACAAGCATAGCTTTAAAGATTACGTGTCTGGTCAAGTAACAACAAAGATTTAATCCTAAACTACTTGATTTATATTTGTGATATTTAATATTTGACGTTTCTTAATGTTGCGTATCCATTATTTTTAATATTGGAGCAATTTATATCCTGGAATCTTAAAGGGCTATATAAATTGAATGGCAACAATTGTTACCTTTGCACCCCAAATTTCAATTCTTAGGAAAGCCATAGAAAAGTCATGTTATACTTTGCACTTGGCTATGCAGAACACTAAAAGGAAGCCAGCATAATAGATTTTAGAGACCTGATTTATTTAGCTTAAAAAATTGAAGTTTTCAGCAAAGGAAAAGTATTTAAAATATATAATAAATTTCCGCAATACATGAAAACCCTCAAGGATGTAATAACTTGCTGATAAATATTTTAAGTCATTGTAAGCTGTGTAATCGAATAGACGTTAGTGCTCAATACAATACAATGCAATATTTACTTAGACATTCTTTATTTAATGTCTATATAAAGCAAGCTTAAGAAGAGAGTTACTTCGTGTTGAAAACATTAAACGGGTAAGCTAGCGGATAAAATACAATAATCTATACGCCAACTCCTGCATATCGACAACATCGATATTGACCGTGAAAAATTACACGCAATTTATAAGCATGTCCATTGCATATAACTACTCCTTATATCTGCATTGTTGTTTCTGCAGGTTGTCAAACTTCTTCTTTCAATGAAGTGAACTAGTTTACAAATCATTATTTAGGTTGAAGCTTATTTCGATAAGATATAAGTAAAAAATTGCAAAACTTAAATTTATTATAAAAAAACTATTTTCTTTCAATTCAAAGCCTTTACTAGAAGTCGACATCTATTTTCACAATTAAGTAAAGTTTAAACAAATTCGAAAGCAATGTAATAATTAGAAAACTTGTAAATGTCAATGGTTTTCTAGGTCTCACTTGTTTTCTTCTCGATACATATAAAATGAAACAGAATGCACTTTACGATGACGACCGAATTACCTAAATAAATTAACTAAATGTGCATGTTGCATGCATGCACACTGCATAAGTGCAATGTGCAGACAACTCCATGAGTATTGGATTACTCCAACATTCTCAGATACTCGAGACACACAATTAGTGTAATGTGCCATTGCAATTAAGAAGTAGTACACGAGTATGTATTTAATTAAAAACTACAAGATTAGAACAAAACTAATTTAAAAGGTCTACGAAGTGTTCTATGTTTAAGTTGCAAATTACTTAAGTGAATTTAAATTTTTAGTTTCCAATTTCTTTAAAGAATTTGTAACCAGTTGACTTATATGGGAAGAAAGAAGGATAAGGACAGATGAGTTTTGCCAGCGGCAAGGGTTTGTACTTCGCTCTATATGTAAATGACATCAAGGCTCAAAGAAAACAGCCTCTGCTAGCGTGGAAAATGCATTTATTATAAAGTCGATACTTTTTGTTAATGTTGGCTTTAAGTATAAGTAAGTATGAGTATCTACATTTAAGTGCGTGTGCTGGTTAAGTCTCAGCGAAGAGACGATTACAGTTTAATGATAATTCGTTTAATGGGACGCATCCGAAGGCCGCGTGGACACCAACATTTTATACATAATATATAATAAGCACTATGTTAAAGTATATGCACTAAGTGGCGCTTAATTAGTTCATATTCGACGATAATTCGAAAATAACTTCGGTTGGTGTACCTAAATAATTTAATGGTATATAGATGTTTTATTAAATGGATAATAACAATCTCGAGTAAAAGTAGATTTCTAAAAAAACAATAAATCAGTGAGTACCCTCATAAAATAAATTGTTGACTTCGATGTCGGGTGTCGGGGCGATTATAATTTTATGCGGAGAACAAAACGATGCAAATCGCCAAACATACGCTTGCTAGTTGTTTGCAATGCTCGGCAACACCGACGATAAATTTAAAAAATCATACATTTATTTTCTATATTATGTTATGTCGCGTGTTTCGAACTACGCGCACCGCCGACGGCTTATAAATAAACATGTAGAGTGTGAGCCTTTGCTGGCGAAACGCATGCACAACTATAAAACTCAGAACGAGAAAAGCTGCAAAGATGAGTACAGAGCAGATACATTCGCATAAATAAAGTGTGCAAGAAACACTCATGGACCAATATTTACACAGAAGGTTTAACTGCTACAATGCCAGTTAATAAATTTTAGAATATTTGTTTTTGGAATTTATTAACTGGAATTCGAGATGCAATTGCAGAAATTGCTACAATAAAAAAATCTAGTAAGTCATACCTCTAGGTCTAAAAAAAAATATAAATTTTATATTAAAACTCTGGCCAAGATTATTATTATTGGCATGGTTTGGTTAACTGTAAAAACCCACGCTTCGTAACAAAACCAGAAAGTTCATAGCCTTACGACAGACATAAATTTCATTCGTTAATGTTCCACATAATCACCGATATGCTTCATCTTCTAATTTATCCACAACCAAAAATGCAGGAGTTGATTTCCTACATCATTGATCAAAGTGTCTCTCTAAAAAACTAATAGACGAAACTTCTCGTATAACTTAAGTCTTTTAACTGAAACTTAAAAAAATGCTCATACAAAAACTAAAGCAAGTCGTCAAAGTTGACCAAAGTGACCAAAAAACAAATGGAATATAATTCACCGTTTATGTAATTCAAAGAGACATTTTCATTTCCTCGGTAAATACTTTATGCTGTTTTTGTCAATGGTAAAATGTCCAATGATTGTTTTTAGGACGATGTTCTTCAGGTATTAACTATAATGCACATCCTGTGCAGCATTACAAGCAAAAAACTGAAACCGAAGCTTCGCAAAGTTTTTCATGTTGTGGTTTGCTTTGTTACTTCATTTAATTTCAATTTTTTAATTTTAGTTTTAGATTTTACACCCGAGAAGGAAAAAGAAGCTGGAAACTGAACAAAACCTGAGGAGTCTGATAGACTACTGCTGTTGTTGTTGTTGTTGCTGCATGAGGCAACAATCATAATGAACTAAGAAAAAAGGGCAGCTCAACAAAAACCGTAAACAATTACCTAGCTAAAGGTGCACGTGTTTTAATTCTACCAGTGGCGTATCAACTTTAAAATATTCCGTATATAAATTTACATTGTTTCCGCAGCGAAAAGAAGAATATGTTGAGATGCCCATGTAAAAAGTTCTAAAAGTCATTGCGTAGAAGGTGGAGAATCCAATTTCAGCGCCGTTATGCCGAATTAAAATTTTCGGTAGTCGAGCGACCGAGAAATTAAAACGCATCGGTTCGTGGATGAGTTACAATAAAAGTTTTGAAAAACTCAAAAAGAAAGGAAAAAACCAAACGAATAAAAAGCAGCACCGAAGCATGGATACATGGACAAAATGAAGTCGACGTAATTAATGACTGCACGCGTGTTAACTATCTCATTGTGCTTATTGTTTCTGATGCTTCGGCTAGCCATTCATGTCCATCGCATTATTATACGTGTACAATGAACAACGAAAAAAAGTGTAGTGGCCACGCTTTAAAACCTCCTATGCGCTCTTTTTCGGAAGTTATGAATAGATAGATGTAATGTGTAACAATACCTAACTGTATTGCCATTGTTAGATTTTTTGCGTTATTATTGGAACGTGTTGAGTTTGATGTTTGATAGATTTGTTGCAAAATTGATGCCGCTGTTCAAAAATTAAAAACAAAAGTTATGATTTATGACCTAAGAGGAGTAGACTTTCAATCATCGTCTTTCAGTTTCCGCAAAATTTATCTCCTTGCAGGTTTCTAATATGAAATGACTAATTTCTGCACTTGCAAGTTGCAGATTTCAACGCGTGTGATCTAACATTCTCCCATGTTCATATCATGTAGAAATACTTGAGCTAGGTACAAGTAAAGTTGAAGAAAATAAAGTAATAGCTCATTAGCATGGCGCGGTTTTCCCATTACGTCTAGTTAGAGTGGTGATCCGGGACGCTTAGCAATTAAAACCATGGGCTCCGTTGGTCTGCGTTATAAAATAGAATCACTTACGATAACTAAACTCGCCATAACACAATACCTGTCTGGTGTGCCCACTACTTTCCTAGGTTTAGTTTAGACCCTAGAGTAAAACAGTAAGAAGCATCCTCATGCTATGGCATGAGAGCAATCTGATTATATTATTCGCTTTAACTAGCTTTTAATAGGGATGCAAATGCGAATCCTTTGGCGTTCTAACTTCAGCTCCACTCGACGAGAGAATAATTGCTTTTTAATGAATATCAAACGAAACGATTCAGCGCTTTTCACTCTTCTTATTAGACGCTTGCTTGCCTTGCTGTATGGATATAACCAGTCACCAGTCGGCAGACTTCTCGCTTGTTATTTTTACATGCGAGTGATGCCAGACTAAAAGGGAACGCAGGGAAAAGAGAAGAAAACTCAATGGATCCACGGACCTAATTGACGAGAAGTCATTGTGTAAAACTACTGAAATTGAGCGGAAAATAGGGCAAAATTATCTGGATCTGCATAACAGACATTTTTCAAGATTTAATTAATGATGTTTCTTTGGTAATTTTGCAAAAATTAATAAAAATCTGATTGAAGAGGTAAAGAAACATCCGAGAATCGTAAACTTTTTAGAGTTTATTTTGTTTTTATATCAAACTCATAATAACGATAAGTTTGGATGGAATATCGTAAAACAACCTTCATAATACGTATAGCCAGCTAAGGAAAGCAACCCAGATCTTCGGATGGGATAAGAGGATATAAGCTTTTGCATTTTTGCATGAAACTCAACCTAATAAATTTATTACTTCAATATCCATATCCATAAGCAACGAACCCAAATAAATCCCAACCAAACAAAGTCCTAAAAAGTACCCGGAGTACTTTACTCTACTAGTTTTGTAAATGTTTCCTTTTTCTTTCTGGATTAAACCAAAGGAAAACACGTAAAACCCATTTTAACATAATTAATTTATGCATTATTATTGTTATTTTATGACTGTACTATCAGGACATAAAACTTTATGAATATTTTATTTTACTTTAACATAATAATCTACTAATAATAATAAGAAAATTAATTTATTCTACTTTTTTATCCTTCTCATCCATTGTTTCTCTTTTTTATATCTCCTTAATAGAATTAAATCACATCGAAAGAACAAAAGAATTGAAGACAAGTGAATTAAATTCGGGAGCGCGTCAATATCGATAAAGTGAAATGTGTGAGGTAAGAATACCAGCATGAAGAAAAGTTCAGTGGCCAGTTTTGGGTTGGGTGAGATTGCAAGAAATCGGGTGGCACTTAACTACTCGGCCTTAGCGTCGAATAAATAAATGCTAGTGGACAGATAGCGGCCGCACGCACTCGAATAATTCTCTCTATTTATCGGTAGATAAACGTCGGGCAGGACCGCCAAGTCGTTGTCATTTGATGGATTTACGACCGCCAAAAATAAGGCCTCCAGTGCCGAAAACGCAACAAGAAGACATGCGAGAGGCTGGCGAATGTCTCTAATACAATGATATAATGAAACATTCGTTGAAAATGCTATAAATTTTGTTCAGTCTTCTTAATTGTAAAAAGTAATTAATTACATAAATTGAGAACTTTTCAATTACATAATTTTTTCGAAAAATGTGCTACCAATTTTCTAGGAAAGAATCATCATCATCATTCTTCTAAGAAATTTTTTGGTCAAGCTAGTAGGCACCTTAATCTTTGAATTGTGTAATCATTGTCCCTTAACCATTGGGGGTTGACTCCAACAAAGTTATCACTTTAAACTATTTCAGGTTTCTTTGTATTTACAATTTTATTTCAATTTAGTTTCTTTTCTCAATTTTAAAGCAAAGTGCCGATTTTTTGTTTGGGGCAATTGTCAAAACCAAAAAGAATAATGTCGCCAATCATGATTTCAAGTCGGTACATCTTGTTTATATTTATGTGCTTTTTTCGGCGCTGTTTTCATTGTTGGTACACAGCATGCGACGATATGCGGTAGGTCCGAAAGACATACCTTGAACATGCTGGTAGGCGAAAGAAGAAAAATTGCTCAATTTATCAAAAATTGGACAAGCCTGGTAACTTTCGACCATTGCAAATTTCGCATGAACACAATTTAAGTAACCATGAAAGATACTCGTATAACAAATTCTGTTTATCTTTTGTTTTACTTGTGAAAAAGTCAAACGTGATAATTCAATAACAATAAAATAATTAGCAACATGATAAATTGTTAAATTGCAGCAAACCGAAGGTCAAATGGAGGTCAATATTTTTGAAGAAGTGGTCCTAGCAAATCCTAATTCTTAATCAAACCTATTCATAAGATGATGTCATTGGCAGTCATGATAGGTTCCTGACATGCTCATTAATTCATTAAACTATGCCAAATTGTAAATTCATGCCTTTGTAGCAATGTTGGCTTTAGACATGGGTATGAGACTTGGTTTGGGCTTGAGCTTGATTAACATGTAACTCTGGGAAGTTAGAACAAATACATTTGCCACTAGCCGCGAGTACATATCGCATAATTATTAATCATTAATAAGCGATCTGTGGTGCGCGTGTATGCGTTGTTATGAGCTTTGAACAGGTGCTGCGTTACCTCGATTTCCGTCGAAAACATATTTATCATAGAATTTCGTAACTTTATTAAGTTGCTATGTGTCTATGAATATGAACACAGCTATTATTTTGCTTGGACTTTGAACTAGGACTAAGTAATTCAGACAAGGTAAAGACCATAGTAGAAATTTTCAGGTGGGACTGAAACCGAACGGGTTATTAGATGCGAATAATTCTCTATACTGTAGCCTAAGGCAAAGGAGTTGGTTAAGTTACTGTTTGTGATAGTTATTTGCACCATCGCACATAAATAACTTTTGCTTACTTTGATCAAACTAGGTCACCTTGTATATTGAAGAA
This sequence comes from Falagria sp. GC000072, assembly GCA_030556245.1. Classification (NCBI taxonomy): domain Eukaryota; kingdom Metazoa; phylum Arthropoda; class Insecta; order Coleoptera; family Staphylinidae; genus Falagria; species Falagria sp. GC000072. The sequence continues at coordinate 20,940 of JASKGN010031683.1, read as the reverse complement.
AATCAATAGGTAGCGAAATTTAGATTTTGCAATTTTACAAGACTTAGAATGACAATGAGTACTTAGATAGTTTAATAACTGTGAATGAAGTAATTAAATAAAAATAAACTTACCATAAACAGAGTGGATTTTTTGGTTACCCTCTCTACCTGAAACAAGAGATAATCTTTAGTAAAAGAGTTTTTTTGTAAATTAGTAAACCCTACCCTGACAATGTTAACATTACAGACATAGAAATGATGATTATTTGTGAAACGTGCCAAATTCGCAAATTTACATGTCGACTTCCAAATTTCCATACATTTGGAATAACAAGATCTGCGAGGGAAGTGCAACTGTCCCGCATAATTTACGTATTTCTAGCATTGGAGTTGAAACATTCTGTCATCCGACACGCACATATCGTGCGTTATATCCAACTGGTACACACCGCTAAAGCATAATTGTTAATCGCCTCGGATTAGGGCTTTAAACTTCATGATGCTCTTTGCGTGTTACCATTATTATTGTCACAATTACTTTGTCTAAATTTATACCCAGCCAATTTATATATTAAATATAAATAAAAATAATTTAGTGTGTTTTTTCACCTGTTGAGACTTAAGATTTTTACTGTAAGTATGAAGTATGAAGAAGAAATGAGTCTTAACACATTTTTGTTCGTGATTACCTCGAGACTGTGCATGCACAACAAGAGATATAGCAAGGTAAGCCGCTTAGCGCCGCGACAACGGCTGTAATTTATGCAAATATGAATGAAGGTAAATCCCAGGTTTGATAGGAGCTACCGACCAAAATGTAATAACGTGACAAGACCTACCTAGTGTTACTCGAATGATATAAAACGACAAGTGTCTTCTACACATCAACAAAAAATTTTTCTTACTAAAGTCAAATATTGAAATTATAGTTAGACAACTTAATTTTGAAAAATTTTAAGATATTAAATTAGCTTAGCATTGAAAAATGTCAATGTCACTTCGGGATTATTACTAAGTAAGAAATATTCCCAACAAATCATTTTTCGCTTTCGAGATATGTGTACAGACTTTGAAATCCTTTAAATCACGGTTAATTCCAAACACCTAATAGAACTCCAGTCTCTTGAGCTGGATATTGAATATAAATCCCCACAAATAAGTTATAATTGAATAAGCCTCCCGGCAGCAGCTTTCGCTCTCCTCTTTAGCTTCATTTGAGCGACATGCCAACATGTACGAAGGAGCAACTTCATCATCAACACACTTCTTGAAGCATCTATGGAGTAAATCCTTAGATGAAGCTGGTTTACGTTTTACACACTAAGTACTTCAACGACGCATATTATCTATCTAAGTGCAAGTACGCAAAGACAATTCGATTCCGTTTCCGTTTCCGAATTGCCAACTTTTTCTTTTTCTCATTTAATTCTGATCGGTTAGCTTTTCCTCCCCTAAACATATGTGGCTACATACATCTTTTGAAAGATTTAAAACGTTATTATGACTACATGAGCAGCGATGGAACCGAAGCTCGAATGGATTGTCAACTGTCAGAAGCAAAGTCTGCGATAAATATCTTAATCGAGAATGAGAAACCGATCCGTCGAAAGTCGATACACTCACTAACTCAAGTCTTAATTCTTCTTTCTTGATATAAAGCATCGTCGTGCCACCAAGACGAATCAATAATCCTATAAAAGGAGAAATATTCTTGCATCGCGTTCATTTCATCCGTTAATTGATGTCTTTGGACAGCGGACAAGATATTGCCAATATGCAGCGCTAATTGATTCCGCATGATTTTCGAATTTAATTACACCTCGATGCATATGCATATGTGATCTTAATAAAACCCACGCTTGTTCTTACTTCGTTTCTTAATTTATGCAAATCTCACTTGCTGCTTACTCACGACTTAAAAAACGAAAATGATTTCAAAATTACAAATAAAAGGACGAAGAAGAGACTTAAGAATACTTTAAAAGTACGTTATTTATATTTATATACTGGACACAAAAAAAGATTAAAACTTATATGTGTAGAAGAGAAGTAAAGAGTCGTGAGACAGCGAAAGACAGTAATGCAATTATTCAGTAGCATGCCGCACTAGATAATTGCTTGTCAAATGATAAAATACGATCGTGGCGCGAGCGTGTGCGTTCTACACTGTCGCCAACAGAGAAGATTTATATACTGCTTGTTGAAAATTTCAATTAAATTCCTCAAATATCATCGTGAAAATGCCAGTTTGTTGTTTCTCAACACAAAACTTGTGTTTTTCTTATACGCACCTGTCGAATAATTCTAAATTAATCAAAACCATGTTTAAATATATTTATACGTCCGATCCAAAGAGTAATAAACACATGTAGATTTCGTGTTTGACTAGTCGAATCTCGAATCTAGATCAATCTTTAATATATTTTATATAGGAACATACACGTACATGGAACAACAGCGTATCCTGCATGACTACAGACAATAAACGAATAAATAAAGCCAATAAAGTTGATTACTAACATATAGAGTTGAAGTAATATAACTAAAGAGCAACCAGCTGCTTGTTTTAATCATAAAATTGTCCAATTGAACGTACAGAGCGCACATCTAGACATAAACATTAATATTACAGGTATAAATCTAAATAAATGACTAGCGTTGACCAAACTAAACACCGAAGTTGAACTGATATCCAGATCGAAGAAATGCAGTGAACGTTTTAACGAACGATTGTTAAATCACTATGCGAGAGTTGATTGTTGATAGTCAATAAAGTTGATAGTTGATATTAAAAGAAGATAAATACCAAGGTTTACCATGGTTTATGGGGAGCGAGTGTTTCTACCTAAGCTAAACTTACTTCACTAATGATACCAAAGCTAAGACGGACACCTTGCAACAGAACTTTAAAGTATGCATGCACCAATAACAGTGTGTGTGTGTTTATATCTATATTTAACAAAAGATAATATGACAGATAGATTAGGTACTCGAGTTCTATAAATTCCTATTCTTATAATAATGGGAATGTAAAAGTAAGAGTTGTGCGATTGCATCGACATACTGTAAAAATCATAAGAATCATGACGATGAAATATCATTGCTGTACGCTTGGTTTGTTAACTTGGAATTAATTAATTAATGAAGTTGTAGATATTATAAGGTCAAGTGACATTTTTGAATTTTATCTCACGATTTTATCTGTTTAGCAGGTACGTTATTCTTACGTCAACTTTACTAATATGGTTATACTTGTAATAACAACGATATTAGAATGTGAAATTTAACTCTAAACAACAGTAATTTGCTCACAACTAAACTTAGAATGAACCGAAATAGTTTTATGTGCAGGTATATATTGTAGAAGGCAAGATCTACAGTTTGAGATATATTTTAAGAAAATCGGACGATTTTGAAATTTTAGAGTTTTCAGAGGTCCAATATCTAGAGACCTTTTAGGCAGAAAACTATTATACTACACTTGCATTTTACGTTTCTTTTATCACAACCAAACTAAGCATTTCTACAAATCTCCCCAAAACTCTCTTCCCTTTATTATTCCCTTGTCTCCATCTACTATTCATATTCCTACCAGTACCACTAACATTAATCCCCAAAGTACATAATAGTTGACTCGTGTACTAAACTCTTTAAAAAAGTCTGGAGTCTCTTTAATCTACTGCTACTACTCAAAATATTACTATCATTGGAATATTCACATTTCGAATCGGATATCTATCCTCCCTACTGCTTCCGGTTAATTATACAGCTCGCTTGTTTCTTTCAAACAATGAGCAAAGCTTGAAACGCGGTTGGTGGATATCGGAGGGCCAATGGACGCCAACGGTTTTTTTTCTTTACTTCATACATGTCTTCATCGCATCATGTGCAGCATGTGTGACGAGTACGTGAAGTCGAAGTGAAGTGCATACTCCACAACAAAACAAGGGGAGTAAAGTGAAACGAAGCCAGGGAAGTCGCAGCATGTGCGGGCATCCATCTGCCGCCCTTGCATGCATCATGGAGTAAAACCAACGACCATGATGAGCATCATGGTTGAATTGAAAGTCGACCGACGCATCGATGGCGGATTGGTTGTTGTTATATCGAGTATTGGTTTACAACGCGTGACACCGCCATCATCAAGTTTATTATTGACAGGATGGGTACTTGTATGACTTCAAGTGCATGTTGTCTCTTTGTTCTATTCTCATAATGGGTTATTATCAATAATTCATTGAATCGTAATTCTACTTTAAACTTTTTAAGTTACTGTTTAATGGTGAGGAAGAAATATGGCGTTCATAAAACAATTGAATTTTCTAGTACCTTCTGTAGGATAACAAAGACTTTAAGGTTCTTGTCGAGGTATTCAGATTTTAGGATAATTTGAGATGATAGTTGGAAACAAGTGTGTAGAGTGGTTGACGACCACCATCACGGACGAAATGACAAAATGAAAAACGGTGCTAGTGAAGAATGCGAAACGCCGCGGAATTGCATACTAAAAAGTAAAAATCTTTAAGGACCGAAAAGAGTTGAGTTGATGCCTGGAGTGCATGCCGCGTTGCAATAGCTTGACTATCAAGCGACTCTGAGATGTATAACAGTTGACGGGTTGTGTTTCAATGGTCCTTCTTGTTCCGGCATCATCAGGACAGCGTCTGCATCGAATCGCTTCAAGTATCCTGCATTCTGGTTGTATGATCCAGATCCAAGAGTTTATACCGTTTGTTCAAAACCACCCGAAACGCTAGATTTTTAAATTAAAAATTTTGAAAAACGCAAAAATTTGGCCAAAAACTATACTTAGAACTGAGTGAAATAGGTTTATGTTCAGCTATATATTATACCAAGAATGATCTACAATTTGAGATATATTTCAAGAAAATCGCACGATTTTAAAATTTTGAGATTTTCAGAGGTCCCGAACGTATGTGGGCATAAACTCTTTGTTCGGAAAACTATAATACTACACTTGTATTTTACGTTTCTTTTATTACAACTAAGCCAAGCCTTTCTGTAACTATTTCCCATCCCAAGTATTTTTCATTCCGCCCCAAAGTCTAAATTTTTCGTTTTTGGCAGAAAAAAATCTTTGCTGCATCGGCAAAAATACTAGTATCCATAAAACGAACATTAAAATGCATAATAGTAATTAAGAACCTAGAACGATGTGCATAATTACGACTTATCCTACTTCTTTCTGCCTCTTTCATTTTTTCTTATTTTAGGAGCTTTTCTTTGGAGAACGATCGGCAATTTTGCATTATTCAGTGTACGCTTGCACTCGAAGTAAGGATCTCCATTTTCCCGCGATTCTCTAGTACCACCGTGCCCATACGATGTTCTACTTCCTTCCAGGATTCAGTATTTCAATGAAAAGAAAGAGAAAAAAAAGAACTTGGTGGCTCCCGTTAAAACGAACAAAATTCCTTCCTGCCTCCTTGCAACCTCCTAGAAGTGCAAGTGCAGAGATTGTTGTGAGTAATAGTGGTGTCGGAAGAAGCTGGAGGATAATAGGAGCTTCGCGATTGCTGCTTGTGCTTGTACTTTATTTCTTTTTATTTCGGAGGCTATTTTTCTACAAAAATATAAGTACCTGACTGAGTCTTAGTAATTTTTATTTTGCAAATAAGAAAGACCTCACAGAGATTTCAGTTGAAAAAAGTATAATTTAAATTAAGACTCATAAAATTCAAATTTAATTATCTAGATTATTAAACTTTAATTATTTGGGTAAATTGAATTCCACAAGGAAATATGACGAAAAACCAAATTAAGTAAAATGTGTCGCATAGTTGGATCATCGTATAAAGATCAGTTAATGCCTAATAGAAAATTTACGAGATATAAATTTCATAAACCGGGGCGGCAATGAACCGGCGTCGTGTCGGCGTTGTTCAACCCGAGCTCGCGCACGTTGGCGAAAGCTAATAAAAAAGCACTTTATTATTTTTCATATTTTTTCCCGCATTCGCAACCGAGCACTGCTCGAATTCCGCATTTCTTCCTTTGCTGCTTTACCAAAACGTCTTCCCTTTCACCCCTATAATAAGTCGGTAGATCCTTCCCTTTTTTGAGAATCTTTCTTTTACTTTTCCCATAGCTCGCCCGCCCAACCCGCCTTTTTATTAATAATGTTTTTTATTTATTTGAGTGCGCCTTGCTTTGGCGCTGCTCTCACTTTGTGTAATATTAAGCCGCGATCCCTTTTTTTATAAACGCGACAAGTGCGTTCGTCGTCGGCACAGTTCATAAAAAGTCTGCATCATAGGAAGGAAGGCCGAATTCAATGGCCGACAAAGTGCCGCTTTCAATATCAATCGGTTGGTGTGCACAACTCGTTCCTTTTTATTCCCTTCTTGCATTACACTCTTGGTCATATGAGATGATGTAAAATGCCGACAAACGATTAAGGATAAAGTAGAGGTAGTATATGAAGAAAGAAATAAAGAAAAGGCTTTCTTTCCGGTTTCGATCAATTTCTCGTATTTCTTATTGTTAATAATCTATAGAAAGTCGTGGTAATTACATATTACCCTTTTTTATGTCGTTACTCTATTATTATTATTAACCCTGACCTAAAAATATAATTCGATCACAACCCTTACAAATTCAAAATTGAATCTTCAAAAAGTCTTGGCAGTTCGGGAATAAATTAGTAAAGTACAAATTTCCTCATCCTGATAAACACGAGTTGCGTGGTCAAAGTGAATAAATTTGGGATTTTCAGCGGTGTTACATAATGAAATACTCATTAAAATTAAGAAATTTGTTTCGCGTGGGGTTACTAGACGTTTCAGACTGAATTTTCCAACTTGGGGGTTCTTATCATGATCACGAAGGTATCACGTATTTGAGTCGATATGTTGCTTAGCCGAAGTAAGGAAAACTAATAAGCGGACGCGGACACGGACACGAGCGAGTTTCTTTCTTGCAGGAAAAGAAATGCCGGAATGAAAAAATCAGATTAGGACTAACAATTTTGCTTTGCTGACACGCAATCCATCCACCTACGACAACTCTATTAGCGGCAACACTTCACACGTGTGAGACACGAATGTGATTATACCTATTAACCCTCACCTTATTTATATTTTACTTACAACTCCAAAAACAGGTTTAAGAAATTGCAATCACCAATTGTAGAAATATGGCGAATTTTTGAAATTTCTAAATTTTTCTAATTTTTAATAAAGACCTCAACTGTCAAAATCCTAACGAGGTCATACCTGTGCTAAAACTAATTGGCTTAAAATACGTATAATTTCCAAGTTTCCTTGAAGATTGCAAACCAAGTCGTTCAAAGTGAATGATTATAATTTGACGATGCATATCGCGTGAACAGCAATAGGGGAAGAGGGTGGGTTACGACCCAATTATGTTATATCGCCATTAAAGTTGTTAGGCGGCCGAGCATTGTTTCTCAGCCGTTAATAGAGCAGTAATATATTAGTAAGCCATACCACATGCACACCGCCGCCTCTAGCCGTCATTGAACAAAACAACCCTGTTGTTTCCTTTTTGTTTCTACTTACTGGCGTAAGAAAAACGTAAGCAATAGCCATAATCTAATTGCACTTAGCTGATAAACTAAAAGTTTTCAACAAGTTTCCTTGAAATGGATATAATTATGCATTATTTAAAAAAAACATCAAAGTTAAAAATCATTGAATAAACAAAAATGAAAACTGTAATTAATCAATTGTTATGGCGATTATAAATTTTGACTTAAAAAAATTCGTTGTCTTGTTAAAGCCTTCAGTTTTAAATTTAGCTCTAGGCGTTTTTTATGATTCCTTGTTAAATATAAATTTCTAATTTGTCTGTTTCGGCCTGTTTAGCGCGATATGGTTCAGTCGTTCAGTGGGTAAACAAGGTCTATGCATGTCTCGTACATAGCTGTCGTCGTTTTTTAATTCGATGGTTAACCAGCATGGTTCTTACTACGGTTGTAAGTTTATTCGTTCCGTGTGTAACTAATACAGCTAGCTTTACCATGGTGAGTTTGTTATAGAAATAGCTGTGAGTGAATTTGAACTGGACTTGAATAGCGGCCGTTCGCACGATAAGTGAGTTTGTTAGATCCAGGTTGAGAAGCGCGACTGGCTCGAAGGACCACCAACTGGCGCGCATGATGCCCTTTTCTTCTATTTACATAAAATATGAACGCGCCGACGATAAATAACGCTATGCATGCCCACCTCATAACTGCTAATTAGAATGTGGGTCTATGTTAAATTATTCTATTCGTAAATTATAATAATGGATAATAATTCTATCTATTTACATTTAAATGTAAATATTAACTCAGATTTTTCGGGTTTCTTTTCTTTTTTCGAGTGGTCAATTAAATAAAAATTGCATAATGTGAAGAAGATTTAAGTCATAAACATTAAATCATAGTTTTTATATAGAAAGGAGAAACATTAACATCAATTTAAAACGTTGAAGCGCACACAATAAATAGTTTTATATCAAATAAACGAGAAATTGTAGAGTTTAGCCTTATAGCAGAATACGGAGCAAGTAGTAAAATTAAAATCTTGAATCCGAGTTGCGCTAATCTATTAAATTCGAATTAACATTAAATTCGGCTTTATGTTAATCTTAATGCACAAACCGTTTCTTCGTGATTCTTAAAGTTGTTAAATTTAGTCTGGTCTCGATTTTGATTTGTTTTTCTTTCTTTCGTGCTAAGCATCAATAACGTGAATGATCTTAATATTTAAATTGTCGACGTGGAGGTCCCTCACAAATCTTCACAAAGTTTCTCACTTTGATTAGTTATAATGTGGCCATTAACGAATCGTAAAGTTGTAAAATCGTTAATGTACGAATAAGGAAGAATTAAGCGAAGAGCTTGTTGCTTACAAAATGAGGTAACAACCAACGAGTGATTATATTCTCATATTATTATGCCAGGATTTTACAAGACTCGAGTATTCATGAATATTCATGATTTTGAATTTTTAAATAAAATTTTGTGAAATGCTAGAAATTTAAATTTATTAAAATTGAGTAAATTTATTATTATAAATACAATTTCTGTAATATAAGAGAAAGTAAAATTTAGTTATGCAAATTATTGGTTTGGATTTATTTAATTGGAATGTTGATATTTGCAGAGTCGAGTTGCAAATTGGTACAAAAGAAAAAGATCCGAGATCCTATCAGTAGATGCAATTTAATATTAAACTAGAGTTAAATAGAGAAGCATATAAACCGAAATTTATGATGTTGACACATATATTGCAATAATATCACAACGCTTATTAAATCTAATGCGTCGAAGGCAAGCAGCAACCGAAGAAAATAATAAGCCAATAAGCAATAAAGTCATAAACACGTTTACAACTTAATTAAGCAGCTAGTTTTTGCCGGCGCGTCAGAATACTTGTCTTGAGAATTGCAAAAGTAATCTTTCAATATATGTTAAATTGTTGTCTTAACGAAATACAATAATTATCCAATCGTTTAGTATGCTAAAACCTTACATTTGCATTGACTATCTACCTACTCAAATTTGCTTGTAATATGATTGTTTAATTTGTTAAACACGATTTCACAAATGTTATTTTACTTCAATTACAAATTTTGCAATTACAATATGTACTATAAATTTTTAGATTTTATTAATTGAATTTAAATAAAATAAAATCATTGATTATATTATTTAGCTAATTATTAATTAACAAAAATGAATTATAAATAAATTCAATTATGAAATGTTTCAAATATATTTATTTATTTACCCTATTCCCTCCAAAATCAATGTTTATGGTTCTGTAAAAATGAATAAATGCTTCCTGTCATCAATTGTTTAAATATGTTATTCGGTGCTTTTGAATGTTTTTTCGATGAAAAATGTAATGCTATGTGACAATGTTGCATTAAAATGTAAAATGTATTTCAATTGTGTACGGAATGTTTCCTGTTTTGTAAATTTTTGCCAATCGAATTTCAATTATTTCAAGTGGGCTTAAACATAGCTGAATAAACTTCAGTTTCAGAACTAATATGTTTTCAAAATATATATGCCAAGAGAAAAAAATCAATAGCACTAACAATAATAAATATAATAATGAGAAAAAGTAGATAGACAACATTGAATAATGAAACAATGAGAAAAGTTTAACTAATGTTTTCCTAGTAGTTCAATATTGGAGTTCGAACGAAGCGAATAAGTTAGTTAGTTGGTGGAATGAAACAAACTCAATAAAACAAACGTACCAACATAGGTTACGTCCGTATATCTGCTATACGTGTGGGCAATAATTAATGCGAACGTCAAAATACTAAATAAATATCAAACGGTTAAATATACGGTTTGGTAAGGCACACACACCGGGAATAAAACGGCATGCGGGGATTCAGCGTGTGAATTGATTATGACGATTATGTGATGCGTTTCTTGTTATTACTCAATGTCTGAGTTGATAATAACTATAGAAACAATTTTAGTTTCTGTTTTCAAAATTTCTATTTAACTATGCAAAGATTAATTAACTTTTTCATAGCCATTGAAATTTATAAATGCATGAAATTGTCTAGACATATTTGCATCGTTTTAATTATTTGTCTCTAAAATTAAATATTTAATTTATATTTATTTCTGTTTAATTTCCTTAGATTTATGTATTTTTCAACAATTTTAATTAACTTTTCCCATTCGAGTTCTAGTTTTTGTTTAATAATTTCCTTGTTCAACTCTAGTCTTTTCCAATTTAAACATAAAACTGTATTCTTATGTTAGTAGCAATTAAACTGCATGTTGATTTAGCTTTTCCTTATCTTAATTACGATAATTATCTTTTTATAGTTTTGTCTTCAAAAGCGCCGAAATATCCAAAAAAAAAACACGAGGATATTTTATTTATTCATTCAGGTATTTAATTCCCAATTTTAGGACAATCTAACTCGGGTCTAGTTCTAGATATAGTTGTTGATTGAATAAAAGGAAATTTGTACCAGAAATTTGAAGAAAAAAAAAAAACTTAAGGTATTTAAGTAGATAGATGGTAGCTATTTAGAACTGATGAAGAATAATGAAGATTAGAAGGGGCGACCACCCGTTTCGTCAAATTTCGAATTGTGTATTATTACGCGGCGCGATAAAAACAGGTTAGCACCTGCTCTAAGCACTCATTATTTACTTTTACAGGCCATTTATATAAAAAAAATGAAAAAGAAGAAAAAAACACAGAAAGTGTTTCAATATTATATATTTGAAAAAAGCCCAATGCCAATCAAGTTAATAAAATTTGTAACTTTTACTATTGAGTTACCAACTGTACCAGTGGTGCCAACTTAAAATTGCGTGGTAATTTTAAAATGTGGTTTAAAGCTAAAACAAGAAGCAACTAGTAGACGACGAATTAAAAAGCAATAAAAGCATTATTCCCCGCAAAAAGCAAAAGGTCACAATTCATTAACTCGCGTTCTAATTATTATTAATGATCTAATGAATAAACAACAAGCAACGAAGTAAAAAATTATCATAAAATTAAAAATCCTAAGTGTGATTTCGTGTATTTTGTTTTTTGTACACATAAAAATATTCTTAAAATTCTTAAATTTTTTACTCCTTAACCACCACCGAGTGATTTATTAATTCTTAAATGAACAGAATAGAAATCTTTAATTAGAATGTAAATCTAATTAATAATTTTCTAATTCATGTGTAAATTAAAATAAGAAAATAAGAAAAGCGTGGGCTTTGTTTAGTTGACGCTAATCATGAAAGATTGACCAGATTAAACAATGTTTAACATATAAATATAAATGTTAACTAACGACTTAAACTCAAATTTAACAGTTAAACAGTTGTCACACTTTAATTAATTTGATTTATTACAGTAATCTCGAATTTATAAGATATACGCGTAACTCGTAAGAAACTGAAACGATTCAATCCTTACAACATGGTCTGATTATGTCTCATTTCAAGTTTTATTGCATGTTTGTAATAATTTCGCAAGACGCGACACATAATTCCCCAAATATGAAGAGATAGTCATATAAAGAGGTCACTTTTATTAATATTTCCTTCGCCTTTTCATTGGCTGCTTTCCCCTTCGCCGGCTGTTGCCCCTTTCATTCCAAGGATAATGAAACGAAACGCTTTTTGGCTAACGCTCTCGTCCAAATTTCCTTCATCTATTTCATTTTCCTGCCATCAACTTCGTCTACACTGTGGCTAATAAAAATAAGTTATATTCCTACATTTTCTCAGTGCGCTGGATTCTAGCCACGCGGAAAGTAGATTTAGATAGATACTGGAAGTTTGGAAAAGAAGCGATGGACTAACTATATTTAGATGGTTACAGAGCGCTAATACCGATGCCCTTGGTGCCATAACTTCCTCATGGCGGGCGACCAAAGTGCCTTCTTTGCCTCACTCAACTCAAAGTGATGTGAAATTTCTGGGACGATTGCCAGAAGGTTCTTCCTCATATTTATAAAGTTACCAAACAGCTTTTATATTAAATTTAAACGATTTACTACTCGACATCCATTAAGAAACGAAACTTGGCCAAAAACGCAAAGATTTGCGATGAAATTATAAATTCAAAAACGAAACGATAAATTTGCTTAGATAAGGGATAACATAATTAATTACACGAACAAAGCACAGAGGGCATGTAATTTTTCAAGGCAAAAAAATCCCTCGGGAATTTTTTATTTCGCGTAAATAAATTTGCTCATTTATCGTAAATTCATTTATTTGCCAACAGCTTTTTCTTCGTGCTTAGAAGCAATGATCGTGGGTGGTTGTAGGATTTCGGCGAGCGTTGCGAGACAAATATTTATTGATTATTTATTTTATGTCTTCTCTTATTTTTCTCATTGTTTTCCGCAGCCGCTGTACGAGCGTCGCGGCATTTATTCCGCCTTTATTTGCTTCGCTTTTTTCGAAGCCTAGCAAGTACACACGCGGGCAATACAAATAAACGACGACGATAATAATAACAAAAAAGGACGCCGAAACAAATTGAGTTGCTTCGAAAAGGAAGGACTCACATAAATGTTTCATATAAAAATAATAGAAAAAAGAAACAAATGCACGAATATGGGGAAATCTCAGTTTTTCTCAAGAATTTTACCAATAAAAAAGAAGATGCAATAAAAATAAAATAAATAATTTTTATTGAAAAATTGAAAAATAATTTGAAATTTTTTGACAAAATAAATTTTTCTTTGGAAAAACTAGAAAAGCGCAATAATAAAAGTGTGAAAATTGGAAAAAGCATTAGAGGATACAATTCCATCGGAAGCAATGTGTTTGTGTATTTGTTTTCTGCTGGTGGGGCTTTTTCTGGCGCCTCGCTTCCTTGTTTTTTTATCCTTTATCGAGCGCGATTGCTTTCTGCACATCGTACACTTGTTAGTATTACATTTTATTTTATTGGATGCGAAGGTTCTTGCACTTAAGCAGGCAAGAACGCGGAGCAGGAAATAAAGGAAAACTTCTACTTTCATCTTTCCCGTATGGTTTTTATTTGTTGCTTGTTGTTGGGAACAACTAGATCCCACGATATAATAGGAAATATGGCAATAAAAGCAGAGCGAACTATCAAAAAGATGTTTAAACAAATCGAAAATGGGAAACGAACCTATACGACCAGAAATACGCCAGGAAGAGAAGTTTTCAAAGCGATAAGAGCTTTCAAATACCACACGAAAGTTATATTGTTGGAGAGATATGAGAAATTTATTGGGGAAGAAACCTAAATATTGGTGATTTGAATAAGAAATATAGCTACAGATAAAAGTTAAAAAAGAAATGGGGTGATAACAAGAGAAATATTGAATTCTCTAAATTTAAATTGATTTTGCCAACGTGATTTTAAATTTCGCAAAACACCACGTATAAAAATTATAAATATTAAGCTATATTGAAAACTCAAGCACGTATTTTATTATTAATCAAATTACTTCTATAAGTAAGGTGGTACCATTTATTTTAATTATTTTTCGAAACGTTGCAACACGCTCAGTCACTTATACCGAGTTACCAACTCATAAAAGTTGTAGTTTTTTATTGGTTACCAGTGGCTGTCATAATAAGGAAGCAAACTAAAGGTAGCTGCAAGAAATACCACAGTAAAACGCCAAATTAAAGCAATGAGCGTGGATAAATCCACGGTGGCCAGAATAAGTGTTTCTCCGCTTCTGTAATGGCAGATTACCCATACCCGACAGACAACAAAAGGATCTAACTAAGGGTCATCGTTCATTATTTCCTTTTAGTTGCTCCAACTAAAAGAGAAGTTTACTCACTGGAGAATTACAATCACACGTAGAGAAAAACTTAAATGTTGATCGATATTTATCTCATGTTGGGACGTTGGGTGCACATTAATAAGGTGATATTACAACTGAAGGTGTACTAAATGTAAGTAGTTAAGGAAAGGTATACTTAAGTTATTTATACTTTTGTCTGTAAAAGTTATAAAAATAATAAAATTTGTAAATTCTATAAAAGTTTGTCAAAAACTAAATTTTGTATGATCAAGGATTTTGGTGATTGGTACTAATTTTGAGAGGTTCAATAGAAAAGCCTGGTAAATTTAAAAATTAAAAATTTTCAAACACTTGGTATTTAAAGAAATAATAAGAAATGGAGAAGATACATGAAAGGGTGGACAAGTTTCGAGTTTCAGCGATCGACACGTCGTTTCTTAATGCGTAATATGTAGTCGAAGCTATCTGAACGACGATCTTGTACACTTGATAGCTGCATAAAACAATTTCCTTAAGACCCTTAACGGTTATTACGCAATTATCGTAATTTTTGTCTTCTCATCCACCTCACACTTACAATTCTCTCAATGCTTCTTATAACTCAGCCTCATTTCTCCTTACTTAACTACATGCTTATATGTTTAATTGTAAATTTTCTCTCAAAAATAATTCAGTCCAAAAAATATTTGTCTAAATTACAATTTAATCCAAGTCAAAGAACTTTAGAACTTTATTTGTTTTTAATTAATAATTACCCTGTCATAACATTATGAAACATCAATTACAACCACAGATAAACGTCGCTTTTTATAATATTTCCTTATAGCGTAACACCGAATGTAATTTTTCGTGAGGCTACAAATTACAATCAACATGATACAAACATTTAACCATTTAGGCGCTCACGATCGTCAATACATTCACCACTTGTTTTCTCATCTTGTTCCACGTGTATCATACCTATATCATAATCTATGGGCGCACATGTCGTAGAATATACTATAGACAGACATATCAAGCATCACGAGCACAACGCACGATGGGGATAATTAAATATGCATTAATTCTTCATTAAATCGATCCGTGAGTGGCAAGCGCTGCGTGAACCGAGACGCTCTGCTTTGCTCGGAAAAGGGTCTCCAATTAAATGGATTTTTATGTTGTGTATCTGCATTGTAACTATAATAAGTTTAAGTATCATACACCTAAATAATGTTTAACTAACTACAGTTGGCTTATGATATCATGATGTTCTGTGCTACGGATACAAACTGTTGTTTATTGGGGCAAATTACAAAATTTATAATAACATTCGAGTGAATTAATTTCTAGAATGCCCGATGCCATTACCATTAGTATAATAACTACTTTGAACTTTTTTTTCAAAATTTACTATACTTCAATAAAATTTCCACAAAAATAAATCAATAAATTGGATAAATTAATTATATTGTTTGTTACTAAAGTAATAACCATTATAGCTAAATAAAAATATTTACAACCACTTGTGTCGTTATTCCTGATTAAATAACCAAACTCTAGGGTTCAATAATAAAAAAGTAACGATTTCCGAATCCACTCGTTCATTTTTCCATTTCCTTCATTCTCCTCTAATATTTCCTCCCCAAGGTTGTTATATGTTCTTGTACGTATTTTGTCTTTCTGTGTATATCCCGGTTTGATGTTACGCTATTTTGAACATTACGCATTATACGCTTTTCCGAATTATATTATGATGTAAAAAACATATTCGTTTTGTTCGCTTCGATTCGCATTTCCAACATAAAAATCCCCATTAAGGAGCCACTCACTGATATTTATTTAGTTTTATTGATATTTATTATTGAAATATCGTTATGATCTAATTTCTCTTTATATTACCAGTTGTAGTAATTGCCAAAGAATCAAATTTTACTGTTGAAAAAAATTCTGAATTTTTGTATGTCGTTAAAATATCATTTGTAGAAGAAGTGAATTTTGATATGCAACAACAAAGGGATTAAAATACTATTGAAATATTTTTTTCAAAGTACCTGAATAATATCTGTTAAAATATTTGATTTACTTAGAAATAAAACTCATATGTCAGAATTCCTACCATTATAGAAATTTCCATTGTTGATAAAATGGAATGCGATGCGTACAACCATGAAAATATAAGGAAATAAATGACAAGATAATTTATCAATGTAACGAACAGCAAAATTTATGCGTTCCACTCGATTCCAGAGGGAAGATATAGGTCATCAGGTTTCGATTACACAAATGAAAATGATAGTGAAACGGTATTATAGTAGTTGAACTATTGCGTACGATATTATATGCATTTCAAGCATAAAACGACCGATAAAAGCAATGAAACGGTATTATTATCATCATTGCATATCCATCATCATTACAATTTCAATTTTCATTATGAGCATATACTTACTTATAACACTTATAACTAAGGACGTAAAAGAAATTAAATTTTTTTAATGGAATTATTTTAAACCCTAAAAAATAATTTAGCTAATTTATATTTTATACCCTTAACAATTTGTTTCTAGCAGGCTTATTGTTGAATACATTTACAATAGTTAACAATGAACATAAATACAATGTAGTAATTTTCAGTGGTTCTGTTCATGTTATGCCATGAATTCCTCATAACAAGTCAATACTAAAATTCTAAAATTCTAAACTAATATTTTGTTATATCGTTGATTGAGTGATATGTATTACCTAAGATACGAAACATGTATGGGATCAGTTTTCCAATTTAAATGCTTCTTTAAATGAGGCATAGATGTCGCTCAAGTCATTTTTTCATCCCAAAATTAACCAATCTCAAAACCCGCCAAACTCAATCTTTTCCCAACATTGTCACGCTCAAAATCCCAAATCGACTGGAGCGACAACTGTCCCTCATTTAAAGAACCAATTAAATAGTAACTCTGTCCGCCATAAACGTTCGGTATCTAGGGAAATATCTCTCAATCAACAGTTATATCCTGCCTATTTGGTAGAAATGTTACCTGTAACAACTGAGCATTTGCTCAACGCTTTTATTTCATGATCGATTATTTATTATTTAAGGCTAATGTGCTGGATGTATTTGATATTTCGATATTTAGTGTAATCGATCTAGTTCGCTGTCCACGAACTGTTCAAAAAGCTCGTGTTGTTTGTTACACTTCATTCATTCACACTACAAATACAAGTTATAATAATACCTGTACGAGTCTGACAGTATCAGTATCGTATTTCCTTTTGCTTTTTAATGTTTTGACTTTGTATTCGTACTAATAGCAGCTAATAGTGCTCCTAATCATTGATAAAACATATTAGCCTAATCGAATTTGACATGTTTTGATATTCAGAAATATGAATGGTATACTTCTCGTATTTCTTACTATATTATCTAGATTATTTTTATTTTATTGAAATTTACCAGAATATCAAATTAGAAATTTAATCCAGTCAATAGAGTTAATGGCTCGATACCGGTATCGAAAAAGAGAAATGATTAGCACTTATAGACATTTCGATAGAATTATAGACATTTCGATAGAATTAAGCAATTTTCGGCTTTAATTAATGCATGTGTCTAAATATAGATGTGTACTAATTAATCAACTATTGCCTGTACATATAAGCTTTCTATAACAAACAGGTTGAAATCAATACTGGAGCTAAAACTCAACCTAAATTTCCTTCTTTCATTTTATTTCTACAATTATATAATTCTGATTTCAATCAAAATCTACAAATAATAATTAAACTAGATCAAAAGATAATTACGGATCGAGTGGAATTCATATTTTATTCCAGAGAGGAAAGAAAAACAATAGATCGATAGTAATTACATTCGAATGGAAATTGTCCCAAATGCATTTCGATTTGCAGAGATGCAATGTGTGCATCGGTCAACGTGTCATTTGCGGTTTTGATCTCGCTGTGAATGGATGCAAGATAGAAGTGTAATCAGCTTCGTATGGCACTGAGTTGAGTGAGGTCAAATTAAATTTGCGAACATGTGCAAATACATGGCTTGATTTTTCCAAGCGAGAAGCTAAATCAAAGGCTAAATAATAACAAAAAGAATACTGGATCATTAATTTACAATATTTTTGGTACAACAGTTGAAACGTCAGACTTAATTACATTTAATACGAAAATAATATCAAAAGACAACATAACAGTTACAAACTAATTAATATGAGAAATAATCAAAATGATGTATGAGTTTCCCACACTCGGATGAACTTCCTCAATTTGTAGACTAATTATTAATATTCGTTAACATTACATTACATTACATTACATAAACTACTACTACTGATATTCTATATCTATAACTGAAGCTCAAGTTACACATATGCTCATGTTCACAAATTTTTTGTAATTTTGAAAATCCAGGATTGCATCCTGGAAAAATAGATGTTCATATCTCCTGAACAAATTAATATTTAATTAAATACGACTCTGATTAAGTGCTAGCTTAGTAGCTAGCATCTCATCTATGTACATCATATTAATTACGCAGTAATTCAATTCCTATAACAGTCGCAAATATAAAATATAATTCAATCGGTCATGCACTCAGCTACTCTGTACTCTGTAGGCTTGTAGCCACAACGAATAATTGCATAAATGCGAGCGCGTAATGAAAGCCCGCCGCGGCGGATTACATCTCTTCCGCGCGTCCGTCCATCAGGCGCGTCATTAAATCGCACATTAGTTTGTGTCAATCAGCAGGACTTGCTCGCTCGCTTCCCGCAGAAATGTTTTAATTGGAAAAACAAACCTCATTATTTATGATTGTTTTATAAGTCGATTAAGTACAGGTTTCCACTTGCTTGCTTCGTTCATCTAATCTAGTTTCTAGTTTAGTTGCATCTCTAATTGTGCAAAGTCGTACTTCATGCTTATACAAGTATCACAACCAAGCAATGGAAAGAAATAAATAAAGGCAACTTAAGTAAACTCGTAAAAGAAGATTATAATTAAATCCATTATAAAATTCATTCCTGATTTATTTATAGAAACGATAAAGAATGCAGAATAAGTAGAAATAAAGGTATCAGGTATCAAAGATGATGCATTGGCAATTATAAAGTCAGTAGAAAGTATTTCATAATTGATTATGTATGTTTTGTACAGATGCAATGATCGTCATTGAGATCAATCTATTTATCTATGTATCTATCTATGTTATCTATCATATAGACATGTATAAGTAGAGGAAACATCTGTACGCATTGCAGAACAAACACATAACACATTCGACTGGATGTAATAACAGATTGGCAGCACGTTCATTCGACCATTGCGCGAGAATTAAAGATTGAGCTTATAGCCTACAACCTACAGTCAACGGATTTATCTACTTACGAGTATATACTCACTACTGCTACAGATATTTGCAATATGTGCTGGCTGGTAACATGTTTACAAACGCAGTTTAAAATGACATCATAACATCAGTCGTATACATATACTCTATCTAGATATATTTCTACCAATTGCAGTTTCAATGATTTTGTATGTTTCTTAGAGATTCATCAAGAAGAAGAAGGAGATTGAAGGAATAATAAGGAATATTATGCGTATTATAGGCTTGCTTTATGTAATTACAGATTGAAATCGCGCGAGAGCCAACAATGTGCACGAGGATAATGCGCACGTAAATTGCGTGGATATCATATCACATCATGCTGTTGCAATCAGCTCCAGGAAGTAAGTAACTTATCCAATTCAACTTTCAACAAAGAAGAAGCCTTCTAACTTAAATTTTATATTTGTTTAGTGTAACTTTTTGCAAACCCAAAAGGATGAAGTTAAAAATTAGCTGACTGAAATCTAGAATCTGGTTTAGTTCCCAGTACACTTTGTGATAAACCAGATGCTTACTACTATAGTGTAGACCTCACCCTTAATCTATTATGCGAATTGCACAACTGGAATCGCGAACATCCTAGGAATTGGAACTACAATTTCACCCAATCCCACTTCGCTTCCTACACACGTCCTTACAACATATTCTGGATTTTGCATTGTATCTACACTGACTATTTGTACAGTTACTATGTCTGTAATCTACAGTTTGTGTCCTAAGCCGATCATAACATAACAATTTGTTTATATAATGATATAATTTCCACGTCCGTCCTACTCAAATCTCTTATAGTGTACGTACTATTGGAATATCTACTTGAATTGAGCTATAATTACAATTGATGATTTCAACAATCTAGTGCAAATCCCAGAAAACGTAAGCAGATTTAGCTCTATAAAGGATGTAATCTAGCCTTTCTCTTAATCCTTTTGATGGTTTTAATCGCATGTTTTACTTCTTGTATCAGTACCGGACCTAGAAATCTCTGTCTAAATTTTATTTCAGTGTAATTTTCATATATGCGAATGCAAATAGTGCACATGAGAGATAACATTGTTCTAATTGAGTAAGTTATTGTGCATATGATTAGTTAAGCACACTCGTCTTCCTTTCAACTCCCTGTTTCAATCCATCAGCAGGAAAATACACATACACATGTAAGAAATACATATAGAAATAAGAACTACTCCTACACAGTGTTGTATGGCTTAGATCAGTGATTCCCAACCATTTTGTATCAATCGCCCCCTATATACAGACCACAGTCAAAAATCGCCCCCCTCAACAATCATGCAGTGAACACAAAATAAATATAAAAACCCATTATAG
>JASKGN010031663.1:0-13553 GCA_030556245.1 Falagria sp. GC000072 | reverse complement strand
TAATAATTCATGCAAAAGCAATTAAGATAAAACTAATTTGATATACTTACCAAGTCTAGTGATAATAATGTTCCTTAATTAAGGGATGAAGAACAAATTGGAAGAAAAGAGAACAGTGGAACACATTACCGAGCACATTACTCAGCTCGGTCAGCGTTTACTTATATTATTAATCTATGGCGTTTACTCCACTGGCCGAGTTCTCAGTGCAGACAGAACCTGATTGCTGTTGCCAGAACGTTTTATAACTTGCCTGATTCGTATATTACTATCAGCAATTCATAGTTTGTTTACATAATATGTATATATTCAAAAGATTTAATTTTAGAAGTTTTATCAATGAATTTATTTATTTATAGTATTTTTTTTTATTTCTACTGGATTAACAGTTAGTTATATATAGATTTCGATTCGTTTATTATTCAATTATTGGAGATTTAAATTTTTTATCTTTAATCGTTTTGTGCAATGATTGATTCGAACCATTTATGAAGCTAGACAAAGTTACAAACCTAGAAAAAATATCAATAAGAATTTAGTGTGGAAATATAGGACAATAATAATAAATCAGACATTTGATTAATATCCAGATATGACTTTTATTATAATAAAATAAGTAAGATAATAAAATAAGTAAAGTTAATAAAAAGACATCACGTAGATTTATCAGGAATAGCCTGTTCTTGGCGTGTAATTAAAACAAAACAATAAATAAACTCTTATTCATTGTTAATTAAATTGCTCATCATTTAAATACTTCAGATTGAAACAAAAAATAGTGTAAAAACATTCTTATCTAAGTAGTATATAGAAATTCCAAGTCTTGATATCGCAGGATTCAGTTAGAATTATTGTTCTGATTGAGATGATGATTATCTTAATATTTAGAAAACAAGTATGTAGTAAAAATTTATAGATTTGTTGCAGCTTTAATGATGGTAGTAATCAAATCAGCATCCTCTTGTGAATTTCCCACCCACCACATTGACAAAGCATTTTCATAAACTGTACTATTCCTGGTGTGATGTAACGGATCCACTGCATGATGTTGTCCTGATGCTGTAGACAAAACCGGCTTGAATGGATGAAAACTGACGCCATTTACACAATCATTATGTAATGGTAACTGTAATAAGAATTAAGATTATTCAGACTACTTTAGTAAACTTAATTTTGGTGATAAACTGATAACAAGCAGAGAAACAAAAGATAGTAACCTGTACATTCACCGAGGGCGAAGTTTGTTCGGCGACATTCCAAATTTGAACTTTTCCATCTGTGCCTCCGGTAGCTAACCATTTGTCGCAAGAAGAAATGTCCAAGGTGATTTTCTGATTGGTATTGGATTCCCGTAATAATGTAAAGAGTGGCCTGCCAGGTACCTAAAAAGTAGACAGAGATTAAGTACAACAACGATCGTTTAGATCCAAGAAATTATTTCCTTATAGTAGACGTTCTGGGTCATAGTGGTTTTTGATTTCTTACACGTAGATCCCAGCATATGAGTTCCTTGTCCTTCCTGGCTCCGCTGTATAACCGTGTGCCACAACTTGAGAATGCCATCGTGGTAATGCCACCTTTGTGTCCTTGTAATTTGCAGAGATGTCTAAAGGATCCATCGCTTTGACTCACTAATTCAATTGTGTTCTTCCAAGTCCCTAAAGTTGAAGAAATTCAGTTAGAAATAGTAAATCAAGAAAATTTTGAATAATCACCGATAGCAACAACTCCAGGTTGAGCTAAGCTGGCAATGATGCAAGAAGCAGGATGCGTGACAGGATATATTACGCATTCCCGACCAGGACGACTCGTACTAAAAATTTTAACATTCTTCTTATAACCACAAAAGATATTTTGACCATCAGCTGAAAACGTTACACTAAGTGCCGCCTCCAATTCATCAAGATTATTATAGCCTCTGTAAGAACAACGCAGATCACCGGAAAATGCATCCCAGAGATGAATTGGACCTTCATGACCTGAGGATGCCCAACTGTAATAAAACACATATTAATTATGCTCATCACAAACTACGATGGAAGGTATTACAGTATCAGGATCAGCCACATTAACAGGAACATCTTCGTACATTTTTTCTCCTACTGGGAATTACTACAGGGTGTAATGTTGAACACATACACAACTTACCAACATGTGGCTGGTGTGCTGCTGTTCATACCCGGATACCAACAATAGTCATAAATCAATCCGCTTTCAGCCACACTTACAGCAGGTAGCATTGGCATTACTGGCCGATGCATCATTACACAATCTGTATTATATATATCAGCAGGTAATTCAAAAACATGTGTACCTGCACCTCGAATCACAGCCAACAAACAAGTACCATCTGGGGACCATTTACAACCTCGTAAGTAGTGCTGGTCATCGTAGTTTGGCCATTGGGCACGAGCAAGTTCAATACTGGTATTTTCGAAATTAAAGTTTGCATATTGAACATAATGCCCTTCAATTACACTAGATAAGTCGTAGTTTACTGGTTCAGCAACTACTGTTGCTTTATCGTCGTCAAGCATTGTTAAAACGGCTAAGAACAAATTAGTATGCTAACCTAAAACTAGCTAACACTCAATAATTTTACCGGTGAATGTATTGTTCTTAAAATTCAATCGTCAGTTTTTATCCTACATGTAATCTCCGTATCACATTTCATAAACTTTTAATTGTTAACTTACGAGCAATAGATTAGTAATACAATACTAAACGAGCAGATACACAATTATCTAGAATGTTTTATTTAGTTTAGTCTACCTCTATCGAACGCTATTGGTAAAGTTGTAAAAATTGTGATGGTGTTAGTGAGTGTAGTTATATGGTAGTTGTACAATACATACTTACACACACATACACAAGTGAACATGTTCAGACTTGTTTAAACAGAGCCATCTATAAATAGGCAACATAATATTGGGAATTCCAAATATTAGTGAGACCTCTGGTGGCGGTATACAGAATTTACTTAACTGTGATAAATTAAACATTTGAAGAATTAAAACAATATTTTTAGGGGTATTGTTTTACTAATAATTATTTTACTATTAATACAATACTATTTCGTCAAGAAAACAGCCCTATAAAACATTGTTTTAATTCTTCAAATGTTTAATTTATTATCTTTAAGTAGGTTCCGTTCTCTAGGTTTTCTATATCACCATCAGATGTCTCACAAATATTTGGAATTCCAATGCACAAAACTGAATAAATTTTAAAAACCGGGGGATTACTGCTTAAAAGTAGCTCTGGTAATAAATATAATTGCCAATACCACAAGTTAAAGGTCCGTATTGAAAAGGCTTCATTTGTTTTTACAAATGGAAACAAATTTAAAGCGTGAATTGTCAAATTGAACATTTTCGTCGGGACAAATCGGGATTCATTTGATAGCTGCGCAACAATCCTCTCTCGTCGTTGGTGTTTCCAAATCAGTCTTCAAAGGCCGTGCTCCAAAGACGTTTCAAGATGGAAGGACTCGGCGCGTACGGGGGTGGCAAAGCTGGTGGTGCTTTTGATCCTATAACTTTTGTGCAACGGCCCCAAGTGATTGTACGCGGCTTTTGTTGGGTAAGTATCATTCTTGATAAGATTCCATGATTGTTTTGGTTTGTATAACGTTAGACAAAAACTTTCTGTTTGTCTAATCGATGCGTGGTAGGTGGGGATGTAGGCCCTACACAAAGATTCGAATTAAATCGATTTGTCCAAAGGGGTTGATATTTTTCCAAAGGACAATTTATTTTTATGTTGGTATTTTCCAATTGTTTTCATGATGTTCTGTAAATTACTAGTAATTAAATGTCTATGTACGCGTCAACTGCGATTGAAAGCGTTTTATTGATTTATTATTAACGTCGATGAGGCGCCTTCTTAGGATGCTCCAAATAAATTCTAATATAAACGAATATTTTCTTTCAGCTGTTTTCAATCATCGTATTTGGTTGCATATCGTCTCGAGGATGGCAATTAGATCCTAAAGAAAACAAAGAAGTGTGTCTTTATAATCGAGATGCCAATGCATGCAACTATGGTGTTGGGATTAGTGTAATTGCTTTCTTAGCAAGCATGGGCTTCATTGTTGGCGAATACCTTTTTGAACAAATGTCCTCTGTTAAAACCCGTAAGCATTACGTCTTGGGTGATTTGGGCTTTTCAGGTATTTGATATTGCTTCGTATATATATCTATATGGCACTCTTATTAATATTATAATTGTAGGATTTTGGGCTTTCTTATACTTTGTCGGATTTTGGTATTTGGCTAGTCAATGGGGCAAAGCACCTGATCCTATTGGTGGATATGGTGTTAATAACGTACAGGCAGCTATTGCTTTCTCTTTCTTTTCAATTTTTACATGGGTAAATTAATCTTTCCACATTTTTATACTATTCAACCACATTTGTGACTATTTATGCATTTAACATAAATTCATGCACTACAATTTACCAATAAAAAGTTAAATTTAACATTTATAGTAAAGTAATCAAGATTTAAACATTTTAGGCCGGATGTGCATTGCTTGCGTTTCAACGATTCCGAATGGGACATGATTCAGCTTTCGCTACCAACTTTGAAACTGATACATCAATGCCCACAGCATATCCTTCCTATCCTGGTGGTCCTGATGAGAATCAATATCAAGAACCACCATTTTCCGGGGGTGCAATGAATCAACGTGGAGCTGGAGATTTCTCAGCACCATCGTATTAAATGGGCGCTAGTATGTATGCACTCATGTTCTTGGCGATGAAATTAATGTAACAATTAACAACTGCCTCTATACCTGATTTTTTACGGATTTTTTCAGTTTCCTTTGATAAATTCCCATTGAATATATTTTTTTAGTTTCAATTGCGTAAGTATCTACGAAGTTGTAGGTAATAATGCTTCTTTACAAAAAAATCATAATCGCTAAGTACATTTTTGTTAAACGCTCATGCGGCCCACACAATGTTGTTGAAAATTTAACTTTATTGATGTACAGCTTCATTAACAATGAAAAAAAAGTAACATATATATCTTAACGTGTTGCATATCGACACTTGTCTGTACTTTACAGATTTTGTGTTTGTATTATGAAACATTGTCACACGAGGCGGTGCCATAAATAAATCAGTACATTCCATGTAATATAAATAATATGGAATGATTCACACTTACAAAGGAAGTTTGATGTCAGATGATAAGAAGTTTTCTACATGCGTTAGAAAGCAATCTTGAAGCGCATTACAAATTTACTCGATATGTACACTGATATTTGAATGCTTATGAATTAACTTTTATCGGTGCTCAAATATACATAAATAACACCTTTGATATGTTTAATATTCAGATAGGAGCAATTAATTATTCTAGTAGAAAAACAATTACAGTGGATTATTTTTCATAGCTTTGGTGTAAGTATATTTCCGCTGGAGTATTATTCAGTTTTTCTCGTGGTTTTCTCATTAAATGAGAAAATATTTTGGATTAATTTATATTTTGTTTTATAATTTTGTAAATTATTTAACACTTATGTCGTACTTGTGATTTGTTAAGTTTTTTTTTTTTATTGTGATAAGTTTATTTATAATAATTACTTACAAGTAGAGCGGGAACAAATAAAGTTTATTTTGACCAATATATTTTATTTTTGTGATTGTATTGAATATAGATACAGATTTTGAAAAACTTCTTTTCGGCATTTTGTGAAACAAAAGAGAATGTCATGCATGTTATGTATTATGAAATGCAAGCCAAAGTTAGTAAGTATTCTTTTGTTTTGGATTATTTTAGTAGAGTAAATATATTTTAAGTTTTTGATTAACCTAAAACTTCGAAAAGAAGTTTTAATATATTAGCAGCATTATGAAGAAATACAGCATTACGATATAAAATAATAAAGCATATTCTATTAAAATGTATAATATATTAGATGCAAAATGAAATGGAGTAAAATATATTGTGCTAGCGAAATTATTGAATATATCTAGAAGTAAAGAAAGAAAACTTAAGCATAGCGCGAGATTTTTCGAAGATGTAATAATGTACTATGTAACAATACAATGTAGAAACAATATGATCGACTCCTTGTTATATTATTTAGTCGATGAATTTCACTGTAGCAATAACACTCTGTAATAAGTATTGGTTTAAAGATATGTAATTCTCTTCTATGGTAGCCATATTTTTTCGAGAAGCATTTTGAGAGTTATAAAAGTTTAGAGTACTCAAGATAATACATATTTAAATGTTGAACGAGTAAAAATGACAAGAATGGAGCTAACATTGCCTTCGTGGTAATCAATCATGTAAAAATTTACTCTGCAAATTAGACTAATGTGTTGAAGAAAAAAATCGTTGATTTAGTGTATGTTGTGGTTATCTGAATAATGTATGGCATTGATTTCAATGAAATTCACATGAAAATCTAGCAAAATGCAATTCTCTGTCAACCACAAAGCAACTCGCTTTTATTGATGCAATTCTTACAATGTACATTTTGTTATATACCTTGCATTTAAGAACGGAAATTTAGTTTTATATTGTTGTTTACATTAGAAGAGACGAAGGATAAACTAAAAGACTTCTTCAGATATTTGCATCATGCAAATGATATCAGAATTTAACAGTATCAATCTGAGAATGTATTAATTATCAATATTAAGCGGGCATATGCAAGTTGCAACAGCATTTTTGAGTGGTTTTAACACGAAACATGATAATATGTACTCTAAAATCTTTACAAAATGACGGGATACTTTTCGAATTGTATTTTGTACGATAGTATTCTATTGTATTGACTATACATACTACCTATTATAGTATACAAGTGACAAACCTAAACAAGTTTTCATAAGTTCATTAAGAATGCAGTGGATGTTGAATGCAAATGAAACAAACATAAATTTATGAAAATATATCGTAATAAGTTATAAGGAGATGTGTATAAGTTACCAATAAATGTTAATCAGTAAATGTATTTGTTTTATTTTTTCTTTGTTATCATACACCTTCTTCGAATATATAATAAAGTAATTTACAAATGTTAATCGATTAAAGTAATTGTTTTCTTACTTTTTATTAAAGTTGTTTGTTACTCATAAAGATAAAGCTTTCATATTTTTTACAAAAAAAAACAACAAAATTTTAAAGTTTGTCTTATAAATTTCTTTGTTTTAGTTAAACTAAATTTACAATACAATAAAACTTACAATATATTTATAGAAATAATGATTTGATGGTACTAATTATTTTTTTGTTTGAATATATAAAATGTAATGTATTTATAAATATCGGGTGTTCACTTTGTAATAGCAGTCACGTGATAACTTTTTCAATTTGTAGCATAAATTGGACTTACATTGTCTGATAGAATTAGGGACGGCAAGTTAGCTAAAATCAATTTTCCTTACATTAAGTCATTTTGGTTTTGTCAACTTTTTAGGAATTAGATCAAATTAGATACTTTCAGGCAAGAACTTCAAGGAGGTACGGTAATATTACCAATAGCAAAAAGGAAAAGTCTCCGAAGTCCCGACCTTTTGAGAATACCCCAGTTTGAGTTTATTTAATGTTAAAATTAGTTATATATATAGTGTATTTTTAATTTTGGTCACGTGGTTTCCATTCCAAAATGAAAACAGTGTATTATAAGTATTCCAACATCTTTTTATTAATGAGGCATCCACGAAAAAGAAGATTCAGCAGTTTCATAATTATTCTGTTGAGTATCATAACGATAATCAACTAAATTTTTCAGTTGTCTCAAACCATCATGTAAAAGAACACGATTGTCTGCAATTTCGCATTGAAGTTCGCATATAATTTGCAAAAGACTTACAACACATGTCCAAGCATATGCCAGCACAGCTAAAACAACAATTATATTAATTACAATCATATATTGTAAATTTTTAAATGCATAACATTGAAATACTGCAAGTACTAAGTTCAACTAAGTACACTTCAATTAAAAAGTTTAAAATATTTACGATATGCAAGTTTAAAACTTTTTGAGACATGCAAGAAATCAATAGTAATAAATACTCACCCATTATAAATATACTGATGCTACTGTAAAGTATCATTGTCCCTACACCATAATTACGTTTTTGGAAATTAATCAATAAGAGCACCATAAGAAGTACCATAAGTAAAATGTAAATCACATCGAGAATTATAAATGGATACAATAGTTTATTTTTACACTGGAAATATATAAATTATAAATATTTTTATATAAGTTATTTTCAAAGCGTAGAAAAATGTATTTGTTTATATTTAATACTTAATGTTTATATTTTGATAACAAATTTTATTTACTGACCAACATTGCTCCTGCGATGAGTAAAGCACAAGACATCAAATATAATGCTATAAATGCTCCAAAAATGATGAGAAGTATTTCTGGGTTGTTAACAAAATTAAGAAAATGTGTATTTTTGATTTCTAAACTATCAGCTAATTCTTTTAAAAATGCGCGTACATCTTCTTGATTTTTTAATGTTATTAATGATATCATTAACCATATTGCTGCTTGGATCTACAAAAAAAACCACATTTAAAAATAATTATTTATTTAAATAATTGAAAAAATTTGATTCTATTCTTAAATTTCATTTTATTTTCTTCTGCTAATAATAATAAATCACAAATTAGGATCTTAATAACTTGTCTTAGTTTATCCAAATTAATTAATAATAAAAACTTACCATTGATAAAATCCCAACAAAAACAGATCCAAGTCTCACAGGCATCCAACAACAAAACCGTTTCATAATCACCATCATTAGAAATTGATACAAAATATATTTAAAATCAAAATCCAGAATAAATAACAATTAAACGAATTTAACTTATTTAATTAAATTGACAATCTTTTTATTTTAATCGAACACTACTGTTTGCTTAACTATAGAACAAGTGCAGTAGAAAGCACAATGAATTATGGAATAGCAATCTTCCTTCTAGGATATTTATATTAGCCGCCCTCACTCACTTTAATGTCCCCAGTATACCAGGTATCCTCAAATATGATAATTACCTCTAAGTATGACGATTTTTGTTCCAAAGATATCTTAATCAATTTATTATTAGTAATATAGAAATACCAACATGAGTATTATGATAATTAGTGATTTACTTTGTATCAAAAACACAATAAATAAGTTAATATAAAAGATTAGGAATGAGGAATGTTTGAGAACTTCTGTTCATGTGCGTTGTTAATTAAATAGATTAGGATACTTGGTAATTCTTTTAATTTTGATAAGATGACGTAATGGTATGTGAAGAATTAGTAAATTATGTGAAATTAGGAAAACAAAGAAACAGAAAGAAAGTAAATTATGTGCGAATATTTTATTTTAGCAGTGTTTAACTAATCAATTGATTTGATTCTAATGAGTAATGAAAAAGATCTTAACTTTAAACTCTCAGTATATTGATATATCATTTTATATTCTGGTATATCTACCTTAGTAATAATTATAGAATCCGATCTATTAATATCTATCCAATAAATGAAGATATCTAGACATATACGGAAGTAAGAATAGCTTGTTATTAATTTTTAATTTTTATTCAATTCAGTCGATTCAGTAAGTTCTGTCTACATAGTTTTAATTTGAAAATAATCAGTTTATTTAATGAAGTTTTTCATTAAGGATATCCATTCTAAGAATAGTAAATCTTAATGAACTAATAACTGATTCCAAATCTGTTATTAGATTTTTTCTAGCTCTTTAGGTTGCGGAGATATGAATTTTTGAAATTTGAAAAATTGATTCTGGTTAATTAGTACGCCGCCATTTGCATCTGTTTAGTGCGCCACCATTTGCATCTATGAGTGAGCACTCAGATTCTTTTCAACGAACTTTATTAAAATTTTATATTTATAAACAAAATAATTCTGAAACCTTTAAGAAAATATTCAAACAAAAAATCATTGAATCAATTAAAGGAAATAGAAATTACTGGAATTGTTAAAAATATCAACTACAATCAAATTTACACCATGAAACACTTGTAGTTTATTTATGAATTAATCAATCTACAATCTCTAAAAGACTATAAAGTCAATTAGTAATTGACTACATTAATAATATGAAAGACTAGAAATCATTTCGAATATTATAATTTGCAATCATAACCGGGATAACATTATCATGTAACTTTTATTTCAGTGTTGTCTTCACACGTCGATTATGTAAATGATGCAAAGCTGGCGAAGGGTTGTTTTCAGATTGGCCATTGGAAGCATAAATATTGTTGGTGGTAGTGGCATCAGCAAAATTATCGAATTCTTCGTATCCATCTATTCCAACATTGTCTCGATTCGATGGAGCGTTTGACGTTGAAATTGAAGGTTTCACATCAGTTCCTACCATATTCGTTCGATAATATTTTGATAGATGATTGATTTGTTCACATTGTCCTGTATATATACATCTGTAAGTAAAAAATAAAAATTATTTATAAAATCAAACGAGATATTAATATCAAAATTTTAACAAACCTTAAAATTGCACCTGGTAATATATGAACAATTTTCTTATCGATTTCTTGTCCTTGCCGATTTTGTTCAGGGTTGTTATTAATGGAGGAATCAGGTAAAAAGTATGGATCATTACGTGCATTTCGACCAAAACCATTGCCAGCTAGAAGCGAATCAAAAGATCCTCGACGATGTTGTTGTTTTTTAATATTATCTGATTTCCTTTGATTTCTAGAAAGTATTAATAATTATATGTCTAAATTTCAGATACAATTTTTACCTTTTTGCCATAAGTGCTGTTACTGCATCCAAAGTGAAGAGTGAATCCAAACCAGGTGTATCAAGATCAGAATGTTCAATTCCTTAGATTGCATGTATTTAGTAAAATCGAATTATTAATCAAAAATAATAAATTATCAGAAATAAAATATTTTCATTCGAAATTTATTTTTTTAATAATTAATTTAAACCTATTGTTAGTTACATAATTAAAATACATAAATTCATAAGTAAAAGCTCAAAATGATTACAAAAAATAAATAAATAAATTAAGCCTCATTTGATTCATCTTCATTTTTAATATTAATAGATCTCCCCATTAAATGTCCACCACCTATCCCATCTAAAGATCTACCATTTAAATGCCCACCTCCAATACCATCTAATGATCTACTAGACTCAACAAAATGGCCACCTTCCCTCCTCATCATTTGTTTCTTCTGCAAATTACTATTGGCGAAAACTGGTAAAGCACGACCATTCAAATAACCACCTCCAATTTGATCCAAAGATCTTCCATTTAAATATCCTCCCCCAATTTTATCCAAAGACCTACCATTTAAATAACCACCGCCAATTCCGTCTAAAGAACGACCATTTAAATATGCACCGCCAATGCTATCCAAAGTTCTTTGATTTATAGCAATGACATCATCTTCATTTAGATTTAGGGCACGACCGTTCAAATAACCACCTCCAATACCATCTAAAGATCGTTCCAAAGAATTACCTTCCGGATTTATTTGTCTACCGATCAAATGGCCACCTCCTATTCCGTCAAGAGAACGACCGATTAGATTACCTCCGCCGATGCTATCAAACGATCGTAAATCTATGTTGTCAAAGGTTTTTTGTTATTAATATTTTGTGTTATTGAAATTCTGTGGGTGTTTGTTAGCAACAAATTATGATGTTGATACTTGTGTGTAAATTATATTTTAGTTTGTTACTTACCATATTTACTTAACTGGGACTGAAGGAATAATTTATTAGAATCCTGAAACAAAAGAAATTTTCTGTTTTTATTTAACATATTTTAATTTATTAATCATTGATTTAATTAAGTTATGCTATAAATAAGAAGAAAAAACACACAAAGTTTAATTAAAGTTTTAATTAGTGCGTAATCAAATAGTTATTCCAGGTAATTACTATTTGTTTAACAAAAACAAATAAAATTACTAATTCCCTTGCATTTCAAATAAAATTCCACAATTTCCATAAAAATAACAAATAATTGCAATTAATTCAAATCATGCATTAATAATATTTTAAATTTAAAACTAAAATTAATTTGTGCAACTTACCAATGGAAAACCTTCAAAAGCGCCAATGGTTAAAAGCCCAATAAATAAAACTCCCCACATTGTAAAATTTAATTAGTATTTTTGTCAAAATGAATAATTCAAAGTAAGAATATACAATTTTAGAAATTTGGAACAATTCTAGTTGCACTCTTATAGTTGTTGACTCATGGAGCAGAAGCTTTGCTCTCTTCTCGATTGGAAAATCCGCAGCCCTTTTTATACGAAGCACTCAACGAAAACGGATATGTGAGTGGGCCTCAGATGGGGGAAAGTGGAAACGCATGCAATACGTTCAATTCCATCTGCAATTTCAGCAGCTTGTCGACTAATAACACCTTCATTGTTTTTCGTTGCTTGTTGACCAATCAAACAAGAAAAAAGCGGAGGAAAGAGGAAAAAAATATATTGCAAGGATGCATTTCAAACCTACGTTATTTCCAACTTTCTATCAAATGTGATAGGCAGTTAATGAAGAATATTTTCGAATGAAATTAAATTCTTTATAAATATTAGTTTCATTAATTATTTATTAATTCATTTATTAGAAATACAATTTAGAATGTAATTGGTTTTTTTATTATGTATCTCAAAAGAAAATTTATTTTTTATTTTAAGAAAAACTATGGATATCTCTTGTACCATTTGTAATTGGGAAACGGATAATTCCAAATTACTTTCTTAAGAGTTTAGTTCACCTGGGACTAAATTATTTTTCCATTTGGTTGATTCACTGACGTAACTTCAAATTCTGGGATTTTTTCGCAGAAAGCATTCTCAAAAAGCTTTTTGATAGTTACGCGGGCCAAATTATTCTTATTAAATAAATAGAAATAAATTAAATGAGTTAATTAGTTGGTAGTACCGGGTAGTACTTAAGTACATAAGTGGCCATTAATTTTGACTGTAATGGCCGACGGTGGCGCTACCCAGTAAGCACAGTTACATATCTGATACATCTATGTTACATAAAACTTGTAACATTAAACCCCTAGGTTATGTATCCTACTTGGCGCAGGTATGTATTATAGATGTATCAACGCCGGTTTTTCTGTAACATCCCAGTTACATCTCTGATATATGACGATGGTACATATCTATATCTAATATGTTTCAATGTAATATCTCCGATATATATCTTTGTTAAATCTCGGATATATGAAGTTGTTATATCTTTGAAATTAGGCTCAAAGATGTATCTGTAATGTAACAAAGATATATACCAATGTTATTTAGATGATACATATATGTTATATACCATTTGTTATGAATTTGAGAAATTGCTCAGAGATATGTATCTGCTATGTAACAAGTTTATATACCAGAGATATTTAGATGATAAATATATGTTATATACCATTTGTTATGAATTTGAGAAATTGCTCAGAGATGTATCTGTTATGTAACAAAGTTATATAACAATGTTATTTAGATGATACATATATGTTATATATCACTTGTTATATATCTGAGAAATTG
>JASKGN010031645.1:0-11089 GCA_030556245.1 Falagria sp. GC000072 | reverse complement strand
TGTAAAAATTGTAATTAAATTTCTAGCAAAATCTAAATTTGATGTATGTAATAATATTTTATTTCTTTTAAGGAAATTTTGATTTTCGAATAAAACATCTAAGAAAATTTTAAAATTGTACGGTTCTAACAAAAATAATTCATTAGCAGATGAAAAAATAATATGTTTTTTAGGATTATTTACTAAGAATTCCTTAAACAAATCTTCATATGCTGACCAATTTTCACCAAAATAATGCGGAAATTGCATTGCAGCTGAAACTTCATTAAAAAAATCAGATTTTAGGTGTGATTTTTTACCTCTAACATACAACATACTTTCAGGTAGTTTTTCTGATTCGTAAATTGTTGATAGTCCAGAAAAAACTAGAAATATTTTGTGGTTTGATTTTTGAAAATTATTTAAATCAAACGTCATCTATCTTATCCTTTTAAAAGTTTTATAATGATTTAAAGTATACCAAGCATCATTTTCGTTTGATGTTATTATTCTTTCTGCATCTCTTGATCGGTATTTCTTTTTAGGATTTACATCCCATTCTTTAAAAAATAACTTTTTACCGCTTTTACCAAAAATGGGCAGCAACTTATCTCGATTGGACCAAGTATCTCCTCCCCTAGTACCTCTAGCATTCGCTACGTGAGGCCAAACGCCTTGATCAATATATTTTAAAGTTTTTAAAACTCTTTTTGGAATAGTTTCATTTAGTTCTTTTCCTTTATTATTTGTAACTAAAGTTTGTTCATTAATCTTTTCTTTATGATCACTTGAGTTTGAATCCATATTTAGATAAACAAAAGTAATAATAAGTGCAAAAACTATAGTAAATACCGCATATACTTTTAAATTAGACTTATATTTATTCATTCTATTTTTGAAAATCTTTTAAGTACCTAAAGCACTTACCGTAAAACTTAAATATGAAATCAAAATCCCCAAAATTATGTAAAAATAACTATCAAATTTTTTACTTCTAATTTCCAGGATTTTATTTCCTTCATTAGAAAATAGGGTGATTACACCTAGGAAAATAATAGACAAACCTATTAAAAGTGTGCCTTTTCGCCATCTTTCAAAAATTATTAGAATAATCGCTAATATATTTACTAAGTAAACAAAAATTAAAAGCCATTGGCTTTTAAAAAAAAGTTTTAAAGATTTCAACACAATGATATTTTATCCTAATTCTTTTCAGGTTTCTGTTTGCAACTTAGCTGCTTTTAAAACATTTTTTAAAAGATAGGCTCTGGTAAGTGGACCGACTCCTCCAGGGTTTGGAGAAACTAAACTAGCTACCTCTCTCACAGCAAAGTCAACATCTCCTAAAATTTTCCCATTGAATCTACTAATCCCAACATCAACTACAACAGCTCCTTGTTTTATCATTTCAGGTTTTATAAAGTGAGGATCTCCTACTGCAGCGATTACTATCTCAGCCAGTCTTATTTCATCCCCAATATGCATAGTTTCTGTATGCAATAAGGAAACAGTAGCGTTTTGCGTTTCACTACCCAAAATTGCTGCTAATGGAGCTCCGACTGTTATTCCTCTTCCTACTACTGCAATTTTTGATCCTTTAATAGGTACCTTATATTGCTCTAACAAATAAATAATTGCCTGAGGCGTACAAGGTAAAAGAGTAGGAGACTTCAATAAAATTTTCCCTAAATTGTTAGGAGTTAATCCGTCAGCATCTTTTATAGGATTAATTTTTTCTAAAACTCTCAAAACCGAAATATGTTCAGGTAAGGGTAGCTGAACAATCATCCCAGTACAATTAGTATCATCATTAAGTTTTTGAATTTCATTTAATAATTCTTCTTCAGAAATATTTTCATCCAACTCTATGTTTATAGAATTAATTCCTACTTCGGCACAATCTTTATGTTTAGCTGCCACATAAATTTTGGATGCTGGATCATTTCCAACTAATATTGTTGCTAAACCTGGGTAAATTTTTTTACTTTTTAAAAGTAAAACTTCTTGCTTTATCTCACTTATTAACTTTAATCTTAATGCTTTACCATCAACCAATTTTGCATTCATTATTTAAGACTACAACAAAAAAAATTCATAATCATGTTAGATTTTAGTGACAGTGAAAATAATAAGGTGTATTATTTTTTGAATTGTTTTATATATTTAAAGGAATTTTGTTATGAATAGAAAAATTTTAGCAGCACCATTATTATTAAGCTCTATAGGATTAGGTGTTAGCCCACTAGTTGCTAATGAGAACAATGCTAATGGTGGATCAATTGATATTAATTCAAGTTTAAAGTCTATTAATGTTAATTCAAATAACTCAGTTAGGATTAATATTAATTCTTTACCTCCTATCAACATAAACTCACTTCCCCCAATTGTAATTAACCTTTTACCGCCAATAGTTGTTACTCCTCCACCAGCACCTACACCTCCACCTCCTGCTCCAAAGAAGAAAAACAAAAATTCAAAAAATACTAAAAATAAAAAATCAAAGCAAAAATCTAAAAATCCGAAAGCTAAATCAAACTCAAAAAATAAACCTTCATCTAAAAAATAAATTTATTTTTAAAATAATGTTTCATATTATTTTTTACGAACCAAGGATTCCAGCTAATACTGGAAACGCTATTAGAATGACAGCTGCTACAGGTGCAACACTACATCTAATAGAACCTTTGGGTTTTGAAATAGATGATAAACACTTAAAAAGAGCAGGATTAGACTATCATGAGCTTTCCAAAATGGAAGTACATAAAAACTTGGAAAGTTGCATAAAATCTATAAAGCCTACAAAGGTGTATGCTTTTACAGCTCATGCAAAAACTTTTTACACTAAAGTTGATTATCCTGAAAACACGGCATTGCTTTTTGGGCCCGAACCTTTTGGTTTACCAGAAAAATTATTAATTAATAAAAATATAGATAAAACACTTAGAATTCCTATGCTTCCAGGTAGAAGATCTTTAAATCTCTCTAATGCAGCTTGTTTAGTTACCTATGAAGCGTGGCGTCAAAATGACTTTTTTAATGCACAATAAAACTTCAATAACTTTATTTGCTTTTTGCAGTATTTTTATATCAAGTTGCTCTACGGTAACTGAAAAAGAAAATAGCGATTTAGAACAGAAAATATATCCATCAAAAACTTTCCAGCAGGAAAATACTTTTAAAAATAGAACTAATATAAAAAATATTGCTGACCAAAGCAGAAATTGGGGAATAGATAACATTAAAAAAATAAATAGCAATAGTATTATTTCCGGTTGGAATTATTTTCAGCAAAACTTGTTTAATCAAAATATTAAGAAACATAATAAAAAATCATGTCCAATGAATATTAATTCAGCCGTTGGAGAGTTAACACAATGGGAGTTTTTTCATAAAGAAATAAAAACTTTAAGCCCTTATTTCTCAAACAAACTATACGCTATCGCTAACAAAAAAATTGATTTAAACAAAGACATCCTGACATTTAATCAGGAATGTTTTAAACAAGATTTAATTTCAGTAGATAATTTAAACTCAAACAATATTAAAAATTTAATTAAATTTAATTCAGAAAATATTTTTTCAACAAAAATTTTAAGTAAAAACAATATTGAATACTTATCTTTTCCCAAAGTAAATTCTTTCTGGAACAAAACAGGTTATACAAAGTCTAAAAAATTACAATACGGAATAGGGCATAATAAAAAATTTGTTGATTCAATTGTAATCCCAGAAGCTTTTGTATTGCTTGATGAAAAAAAATATAAAAAAATTAGAATAAATTTAACAGAAAGCCTAGCTTTTGATTTTTACATAAACAAAACTAACGAAAATAAAATTAAATTCCTAGATAAAATTAGAGCATTAGGTAAATTTGCAACATCAAAACCAAAAAAAATAAATTTAGAAATACCAAAATTTTCTATGAAATTAAACTTTAATTACAAAAATTACACGCAATTTAACAACATAGAAATTAATAATCTAGGAATATTTCAAAGTAAATCTTTTTTCGAAAAGGAATATTCAGATTACTCTAATAGACTAAATGATAAAAATATTTTAGAAAATTTTAATATTAAAGATTCTTTTTATTTTGAAATTTTAGA
The DNA here is from genome assembly GCA_030556245.1 of Falagria sp. GC000072. Taxonomy (NCBI): domain Eukaryota; kingdom Metazoa; phylum Arthropoda; class Insecta; order Coleoptera; family Staphylinidae; genus Falagria; species Falagria sp. GC000072. Next base: position 7,004 of record JASKGN010031645.1, on the reverse strand, counting down.
AACAAATACCCAAATTCCTATTTTTCAAGGTTTCAATTCGGAAATTAACTAATTTCAAAAATATATTTTATTTAATCGGTTTAGCTGGAATACCTACGACTGTTTTCCCACTAGGTACGTCTTTAATAACTACCGAGTTTGCACCTATTTTTACATTATCTCCAATATTTATTGGTCCGAGTATTTTCGCTCCAGCACCAACTACAATATTACTACCTAAAGTCGGGTGCCTTTTCCCTGAGGATTCAAAAGTAGTACCTCCTAAAGTTACTCCTTGATACAACATAACATTGTTTCCAATATGCGAAGTTTCTCCTATTACGACCCCCATACCATGATCAATAAAAAAATCTTTTCCTATTACAGCCCCTGGATGAATTTCCACACCGGTTAAAAAACGAAAAAATATGGAAATAAGCTTAGCAAGGAACTTTAATTTTTTTATCCAAAGAAAATGCGTGAATCTGTAACCCCAAATAGCATGCATTCCAGGATAAAAAAAGATATTTAAATATCTTTTTTTAAACGAAGCAGGGTCTTTTAAAATGATGTTATCTAAATCTTGTTGAATAATACTTCCCATTAATCCTTATAATTCTCAAAAAGCCCTGTAGAAAGGTATCTCTCTGCACTATCTGGCAATACAACAACAATATTTTTATCTTTAGCTTCTTCCCTATTTGCAACCTTAATAGCTGCAGCCAAAGCAGCACCTGAAGATATACCTGCAAGGATTCCTTCTTTAGAAGCTAATTTTTTACTAGTTTCAACTGAATCTTCGAAGGAAATTCCTATAATCTCATCAAAAAAGTTAACATTAACTATTTCGGGTAAAAAGTTTGTCCCTATACCTTGTATTTTATGAGGAGCAGGTTTATTTTCTCGAAGTAAATACGATTCAGCTGGTTCAACTGCAATTAATCTAATATTTTCTATTTTTTCTTTCAAGACTTTACCGACTCCCATTAATGTTCCGCCGGTACCAACTCCAGAAACGAAATAATCTATTTCGTTTCTCATAGAATCAAGTATCTCTAAACCAGTTGTTTCTCTATGAACTTTTGGATTAGCTTCATTTTCAAATTGATGGGCAACTATAGAATTTTCAGTATTAGAATGTATTTTTTCAGCTTCAGAAACTGCACCCTTGATTCCTAATTTCGCATCAGTCAAGACCAATTTAGCGCCAAAAAATCTCATCAAAAGTCGCCTTTCCATTGACATAGTTTCAGGCATTACAATAATGACTTTATATCCCTTAATCGCCCCCACCATAGAAAGTCCTATACCCGTATTACCCGACGTTGCTTCGATTATTGTTCCACCAGGTTTCAACTGTCCACTATTTTCAGCAGTTTCAACAATTGCCTTTGCAATCCTGTCTTTAACACTTGAAGCAGGGTTAAAAAATTCTAATTTTGCAAAAATATTTCCAGGCAAACTATTAGATATTTCATTTAGTCTTACAATAGGGGTATTTCCAATAGTTTCTAATATACTATTATAAATTTTTGACATATTTCCTTAAAGTTTTATCATTTATATTACTTTAGATGTTATACAAAAAAACCTTTTTAACCCACTAAAACTCTTTGAGAAATCCACTCTTCAACTAATTTAGATATATCATCATTAATTTTAAGTTTTTTATATAAATTATTGAATTCAACGAAATTTAATTCACCAGAAACCCTGTTTATTACTCGCTGAGAGTACTTATCCAGATTTTCATAATTAAAAAGTGGAGCTATTTTACTAAATGAATTTTCATAAAAAATTGAAAAATCCAATCTATCCCCAAGAAGAATAGATTGGGGCAAAACTGATATCGCACAATTATCCCAATTTTCTTGATTTTTTTCATCACTTTCTAATTTATTTAATTTAAAACAGTTTTCATTATTATCTAAAAACATTTTAGTCTCTGTTGGAATTAAATCAATTTTTTGTTCCTCTAATAAATTAATAGGATTTTTTATTTTTTCTTTCAAATGCACTTTCAAAACTTTATAATTATTAATTTGTAATGTTTGAGCATAAATTTCTGAAATCAAATCTAATTTTGTTTCTAATGTAAAACCAATTTTTATTAATTTTTCTTCTTTACTCGAATGTAAACAGCTTGCTAGCAATCCAAATAATAAAACCATAGGAAATATTTTTGAAGAGCTCATTATATTCCTAACCACTAACTAAGTATACAAAAAATATACTTTATTAGGTAAAATTTAACATATTATGCCTTATGAAAATAATCTTAAAACTAAAATCTTAAAAGAACTTGAAACTGTTATAGATCCTGAGATAAAAAAACCAATTACCGAATTAAATATGGTTAAAAAAATAGAAATTAATGATAAAAATGAAGTAATTTTAGAAATTTTATTAACAATAGCCGGTTGCCCTCTGAAGGATGAAATAATTAATAGAGTTGAAAAAGCTCTGAAAAATATTGATGATATTACAAGTTTTAAAATAAATCTTTCCGCTATGACAGATGAAGAAAGAGAGCAACTTCGCACTAAACTTAGAGGACCTAATAAAGAACCTATTATCCCTTTCAACCAACCGAACAATATGACTAAAGTTTTCGCTGTTGCTTCAGGTAAAGGCGGGGTTGGCAAATCCACTGTAACTGTTAATCTTGCAATAGAAGCGGCAAAAAAGGGGCTTAACGTAGGTATTATTGATGCTGATATTTATGGACACTCCATCCCAGGACTTCTAGGAAGCACAAAAAAACCAACCAAAATTGAGGGCATGATATTACCTCCAATAGAAAAAGATATTAAACATATTTCTATTGACCAGTTCACAAAAGGCAATAATCCAGTTATTTGGAGAGGCCCTATGCTACATAGAGCACTACAACAATTTTTAGCTGACGTTTATTGGGGTGATTTGGATATTCTATTCTTAGATTTACCTCCTGGAACTGGCGATATAGCTATTTCTGTTGCGCAGCTTTTACCTAACTCTCAATTGTTAATTGTTACTACTCCTCAAAGTGCAGCCACAAACATTGCAGAAAGAGCAGGTGCTATAGCAAGTCAAACAAAACAGAAGATTTCTGGAGTAATTGAGAATATGGCTGGACTGGAAATGCCTGACGGTAATATTATTAATATTTTTGGAGAAGGCGGTGGAAAAATAGTTGCAGAAAATTTAAGTAAAATAATTGGCACTGATATTCCACTACTTGGCTCGATTCCAATTGATACTAAAATCAGGATAGCAGGAGATGAAGGTAAGTCTGGGGATAAAAGCGACTATAGCGAAAAATCTGCTAATGCCTTCTCGAATATCACTGACAAGATTTTAAAAAAATCAAGAGGTCTAGTAGGCATACCTCTAGGTTTAGATCCGAAATAATCTTTAAGTAGCATCTGGATCAAAAGGATTTTTCTTATCCAAACTTTTTTCTTTTATTACTGGGTCAGAGTTTAATGGATCTAAATTTGCTGAATTTAAAAAATTATCTCCAATAATTTTTTTGGCAGACAAATTTTTTATATCATTGATTTGTTCTATTGGCTCAGCAAGAAATTTTATTTCGTCTCCGAATTCATCCTTCAATTTACCGCTTGTATCTTCTAGTAAAATTCGAATTTTTTTTACAGTTTTTGAAAAACTAGATACGGCTGAGGGAATTTTTTCAGGACCTAAAATTATTATTCCTGCAACAAGAATAATAACTATCTCACTAAGCCCTAAATTGCTAAACATCTAAAACCCTACTGCCTATGCCGTTTTAACATTTAGAGATATTTCTTTTCCATTTCTTAATATTTTCAAAGTATGCTCTACGTCCAAACCACCTTTTCTTAACAAGACAATAAGCTGTTCTGCAGATGATATCTTTTTACCATCAGTTTCTATAATTAAATCACCTTTTTCTATACCTGCTTTATCAGCAGGACCTCCATTGGTGACACTTACAATCTCAACACCTTTACGATTACCGTACTTACCCGGCTTTGCAGTAACTCCTATTGATGGGTGTTTAACTTTACCAGTGTTAATCAATTGTTGAGCTATTTCTCTTGCATCATTTATTGGAATTGCAAAACCCAAACCAATTGACCCTCCGGATTCATTCGTAGAAGCTGCAGCAGAAGTGATTCCAATTAATCTTCCTGCATAATCCAATAATGGACCTCCAGAATTTCCGGGATTAATGGCAGCATCCGTTTGAATTGCATCCAGAATACTTCTCTCCGAAGTTTTAGGGTCCCCCATAGAAATAACTCGGTTAAGTGAACTTATTATTCCTGTTGTTACAGTTTGATCCAGACTTAGAGGAGAACCGATAGCAATAACATCTTGTCCAACTTGTAATTTTGAAGAATCACCCATTGTAAAACTTTTCAAGTTAGAAGCTTCAACTTTAATGACAGCTAAATCAGTTTGAAAATCTGTCCCTACAATTCTAGCAGGTAGAACCTCATTATTACTGAAAGTAACTGCTAGCTCATAACTTGGGTTCTCTACTTTAGCTGAAATAACATGATTGTTTGTCAGAATGTAACCTTTTGAGCTATCAATCACAGCTCCTGACCCTGAACTGCCTGAAGTTTGAGTTTGATTAAAAACTTCAATTTTTACAACAGCGCTTGAAACTTCTTTAACTACTTTAGTTACTACCCCGTCTTCGGCATTAATCGGAGTATCGCTGAAAAATAGTTCTGTAGAATTGTTTTGATTATCAAAACTAAAAGTATCATTTACAAGCACACCACCTAGCATTCCTCCTAATAAACCAATAATTAATGCTAAAGGAATATAAATAAATAATTTATTTTTTGGTTTTTGTTGGTATGTGGAATTATTAAAATTATTTTGACCAAAATAATCATAGTTTTGTGGTTGAATCCCACTATTTGGGTTCTGATATTTGTTTATATCATTTGGATTTTGACCAGAATAATTTTGGTTTATAAAATTTCCGCCAGAATTATTAACATTATTTGAATTATTACTCAAATTTGGATCTTGTGGATTCATTTTTTAAAATTAACTTTCTTCTGATTTTCCGATTTTGTTTAAACTTTCCATAAGGTTAGTGGATACATCAATATTTTTACAACAATTATTTATCGCACCACTAATCTTTTGTTGAGCTAAAACATCCTTTTTGCAATTTTCACATACTAAAATATGCTTCATCACTAAAAATTGAGACCTCTCTGAGAGCTCGCAATCTACAAAAGCCGCAACTGTTTCTGGAGTTAAATGATCAACAGCAGTTAGTCTATCTACTATATTTCTTCTCTTACATTTAGCCTTATTAAAAAAACTAAAAATATATTTGTTTGAATTTATCAATCTAGAAGTTTTATTTTTTATACCCATTATTTTTTCTCTCTAAATTCACTAATTCTAGCTTCTTCAATTGTTTGTAATGAACTGTTAATGTAACCTAGATTTAATAATTGTGTTTTAATCAAATTACGTCCTCTATGTATTCTGCTTCGTACTGTTCCCAATCTTATTCCAAGAGTAGAAGAAATCTCCTCATAAGATAATCCTTCAACATCTTTCAAAACTAGTGGTAGCCTGTATTCTGGTTTCAGCGTATTTAATGCAGTTTGCACAATTGGATCAAATTCCTTTTTTTCGTAAGCTTCTACTGGAGTTAATTCTTTAGAACTTAATTGATTAACTTTGTCTTCTGAATCAAATTTATACTTACTACTTTTTCTAACGGAATCTAAAAAAATATTCGTAGCAATTCTATACAACCATCCTTCAAAGGAGCCTTCTTTGTATTTAGATAAATTATTAAATACCTTTATAAAGGTTTCTTGGGTTATGTCTTCTGCGTCTTGTTTATTACCTGTGAGTCTATAAGCTAATCTAAAAATATTTTTTGCATTTTTATCTACTATTGAAGCCCAATTTTCTGATTCTAAATCAGGATTTAAATTTCCTTTTTCATTTGTAAACATACAAAACTCTCTATAAAGTAATATAAAATAATATTATCTTAAATTAAGAACGAAAAAAACAGGCAAATAGTTTCACATTTTGCTTCAAGGGTTATTTTATGAAGTGGTTACAGTTAGCAATTTTAAATTTAGCCGTATTGATTGTAAGTGTTGATACAAGTGTACTTGATATTGCTATACCAACATTACAAATTGATTTAAATCCTTCTCCTTCGGAACTACTATGGATTTTAGATATTTATGGTTTTATGATTGCTGGATTTCTTTTACCATTTGGAAGTTTGGGAGATCAAGTTGGAAGTAAAAAAGTATTATTGTGGGGAGTTCTATTTTTTGGCGTTACTTCATTAATGGCCGCCTATTCTCCAAACAGTATTTCATTAATTATCTCAAGAGCGCTACAAGGCATTGCTGCAGGTGGATTGATGCCAGCAACACTATCCTTAATAAGGAAAATTTTTCACAATAAAAAAGAACGTCAAACAGCAGTTGGGATTTGGATTGCTGGTTTTTATGCAGGAGGAATATTAGGACCAATTATCGCAGAAATAGTTTTAGAAAATTTTTGGTGGGGAATGATTTTTATTATAAATATTCCTATTGTAATTTTACTTTTAATTTTTGGAAAAATATTTTTACCAGAGTCTAAAAAAACTACTAAAACAAAAATTGACTACTTCGGTTCAATTTTAGCCATCATATCCATTCTTTCGATTATATTCTTTATTAAAAACTTAATATCAACCGAAATTAATTTCATATATTCACTTTTAGTAGGAATTATAGGATTTATATTTTTATATCTTTTCATTAAACATTTAAATTCTGAAAGAAATAATTTACTTGATATTAATCTGTTTAAAAATTATGAATTTAAATCAGCAATATTGGTTAATGTTCTAACGGCAATCCTTCTTCCTGGAATCTTATTTTTTATTTCACAATATTTACAATTAATTTTAAATAAAAGTCCACTAGTAGCATCTTTATATAATTTGCCAGCAACAATTTTAGGTGTAATAACTTCAGTGATTATTGGAATAATCGCTTATCGTT
>JASKGN010031639.1:0-12085 GCA_030556245.1 Falagria sp. GC000072 | reverse complement strand
GTTCCATTCCGCTTCGTTGTTCCCGAACTGAACACGCCGAGTAATTATGTGGAGCTGTTAAAACCGGCGGTTTCCTTCACGATCCATCAGCTTCAAGCTTCGAAGAAACTAAAGAACACAAGTCGAGTAAAAACTTAAGCTTTGTGTCTTTTGCTCTTCAGTTCGTCTGTATTCTACCTACAAATTGCTCGCTGCTTACTTGGTTCTCTTTATTAATAGAAAAATACGAACGAGTAGTCGACTTCGTTTAATAATCACATTAAAATATGAACAGAACGAGTTTTCATTATTATCGTCGTTTTAATGTCTTCTTATTTAGTTCTTTTCATCTGCTTTTCTTTCCTTATTCTCGACTTAGTGCTTTCTTTTAACTTGCTTCATGTTCTTTTATCAAGTAGGCTTTTTTGTTTTTATATTTTATTCTATATTTTATATTGAAATGGGGTTTCTTGTATTTCTTTCTGAGTTCTCACACATTTATGGAGTGAACTGGACATTGGTTGCGTTATATAGTGTGAAGAGGTTTTTCTTCGATGTAGACAAGATGGAAGCAACACCAGTTATTATGATTAACATCTCGCGTCCGTCGCGTCGTGGTCGTCAAAAGCTTCGAAAGCTGCTTGCTTGCTCGCCGATGTGTTTTTTATGGGCTTGTACGCATATATGTATCGCGTAAACGCTTCAATTATGTAATTTGCTTATTATCGTGATTGCAATCAGAACGCACAGCACAGCGCAGCGCCACGGATGCGTAATTACTTGCCACGCATGTCATAATTGATGGACGGATTTGTTTACCCTTCAATTTTTAATCGTGCTTGATTAATATTTAAATGTTATCTTTTTTCAAATCATTGATAATACCACCAACTACATATGTACATCTAGCAATCAATATGCTTTTTAAATTAAGCAGATTATAAATTGACATGTGTAAAGTTAATAATTTTAAATTTATTCTAGAATTTTTATATACAGAATACATATTTTGATTTACTTCAGGAAAAATGTAAAATTTTGGTGTGTGAATTAAGTATGCGTTTGTATAAAACTGTTTTTTACCGCAAACTTTGACGTTAATTAGGATTTTTCAAGTTGAAGTTGAAGCCTAATTGGGTTTTGAGAAGTAGACTTCCTGCGCCAACGTTTTTAAATATAATAATCGTTTGTTATAATATTTTATGTTGTTTTCTTCAAGCCACATAGGCTTGGGATAGACACTAAGCTTACTATATGGAAATTGAATTTTTAATTAGTAGTTCATTTACATTTTTAAACTCTTAATTAGCACTCAAAGCTAAAGTCATCGTTAATTAAAATATATTTCCTTTTGTATTCTTAACTCTTTACTCTATGCTTACCTATAATATTTCATAATAATTTGAAATACCTGTTCACTTCAAAAAGTAAGGAATCAATTAATTTCTTATTTATTAGTGCAAGTACGAATAATGATGCATTATGTAACTTAAGTAATTCGCATTTGTTTTGCGAGTTCCGTCAGTTATATTACTTACTTCTTCCGTTGAAGTGGTTTAGTGAACGTCTTCGTTATGAAATTTGTTCTTTCGTTCGTCCACCTCCTGGTGAAACGTCTTTTGATATTCTTCATATGTGAGTAAATCTCATACACTCGTATGTATGTTGAAGTCTACATTATAAATTCAAAATTCCGCTACGATGGTTTAACATGAAGTAAAGAGAACGGTAACCGACCATCATCGACTCCAGTCAGTCACTTTTCATCCTGATGCTTACCTTTTTCTTCTATAGGAAATATAGTAGTATAGACTTTACCTAGTAATTAAATTTTAAGTTGTTAATGATGAAAATCCATAAACTAATCGAAAGATTAAAAATGACAATTTTTTGCTGAATGAAATTTACGTTGAATTAAGCACAACATAAACTTGATCTGTTTGGTAAACTGTACTTAGGCATTAAGTCATGTATTTATACTCTGGTGGCTGAAGTGGTACAGACATTGAGATGGTAGTTGCGTTTTAAGCTCGGATGATTAATGTGGCGTGAGAACTTCCACCGCGATCGGCCCTGAGGGTTTCTTGCTACTTGCTACTAAGTTGCCACCGAGAGCGAGCACAACCTTGCCGCTCCGCATTGCCTTTTTACCTCTAACATTACCTTACCTTTACTTACAATTCTTCAGACTTTATCCATCATATGGTACTCTACGCATGTATCCATAAACGTAACGTTTTTCTTTTTTTCTAGAAATTATGAGTAGTTATTCAGACCAGACAGACGAAGAGTTTATTATAGATTGTATTTGCACATAATCTTAAGGCATACTTAAAAGTACAAAAGAATCAAGACAAAAACAAAAGAATCAAGCCAAAAACAAAAGAAGCAAGATTTAAATTGCCCAAGACTGGCTGAACATGGATTCGAAATAAATTGCAAGTTAATTCCCCAAGTTATCAAACACCCTTTATATTGTTTCGTGGCGATAAGAATCTTGAAACAACAAGTCGGACATGTTCTACACTCACAATACAATGTGTGTTGGTGTTGTATTGGGCTCCGCTATAAAAATTATAATTTGATCTTCGAGTGCGATTAGCCACGTTATTGTTATTGATACGTTGTCGAACGCACTCAAAAGAACTAATAACTTCAAGGCACGATTCCCATTAATTTTTCGGATTCTCGTCGAGACGAAAAAATAATCGGTACGTAAAATCGATTAAACGTGTGTGAAACTACGCGCATCGCAATGACATCCATCACTCGCAATAATACACCTCTTCAATTGTTGTAAACTAAAAAACGCAATCCCCGAAGAAGTGTGAAATGAGTCGCAATTAGGTCTTCGATATGATGACGAGAGAGCGTCGCGAACTTGCTGAAGAAACAAACTGTAAAACGAGCGGAAATAATTTATAAATTAATATAAAAAGCGCCCAGAGGCGGAATGGAATACCTTTGCATCTTGGTGCAGCCGTTACTGTACCCAAGACACTATTACATTTAACTTACTTACTATTACTAAGTTAACTTACTTAGTACTTTATTTTACTTTACTTTACTAAACTTAGTTAAGCCAAGTTAAGTTCTTTGTGCGCGAAGCAGAGGAACTTTACATTGCAATCCGCGCAATCCTGTTGCAGTTATGTATATCTACACACCTGAGGACCATTTGTTTGCTTCAGCGTCTAATACATTCTCGTCCGTTCGCTTCGCGCTGATTTAGTTTGTTTCACTTGGCGATAATAACCGCGGCATTTCCTTCTGTTCATTCTGGAATAAATAAATAATCAATAGTATTTGTTTCTATTGCACTTGCTGGCTACTTACTTTGCTTGTAACTGTAATGCGGTTGTAAATTGATGACAGGAATAACATTCGAACGAAGAAGACCTCGAATAAATAAATTCTTTGATAACGGCTTGCTAATAATTTTGTGTCTGTCTGTCTGTCTTTAACTGCTGATCTGTAACTGCTAACTGTTGTAGAAATTTAATGACACTTTCAATTTACATTTAAATGTAAATACGGTTCTGTAAAAATCAGGCGAGGTAATAAAGTTAGAATAATTTAAAGCTTGAATTCTTAAAAATGGTAAAATCCGCCTCTGGTAAAAGTAATATTTATTAGTTTTATGTCACATGAACGCTGATAGTTCTACATCACTACCTACATCAGTTTGCAAGCTTGAAAGTGTCGTCTAACTGTTTGTCTTCATCATTTTCTTAGAAGAATTTAATGAATACAATCATTAATTTTATTTTATGTAAGTACATATACACTTGCACAGATGTGATATAATGTGATATCATATGATATCATCAATCCTGTCTTAAGAAGTATTATCTGAAGATGTGGAATGGCACTGGTAGTAGCTTTTTAGCTCGAAAGAAGTAGGCAGGAATGAAGAATGTATAAGGAGGCTGAACTTATGCGTGATTCATATGAATACATGGTGAATTAGTGCCATGTTTTGGCATACCTATACATACGTAAAGTATCTAGATACTAACATATATTAGTATTATAGTGGTTGTTACTGTAGTTCTTGGTTAACGTGTGTTGTAGTCCTACCTATATCGATCCGAAAAGACCGCATCGAAAAGCAATGGCCAAACCTGTAATTTCCGATTGCCCGACGGGCGCAACGTATTAATTTCATTCAGCTTCTCTGATCTCGTCGGTCACATAAACTACACACGACCAGAGGAGAAATAACATACGCAGCGGACACGTAAACCTCATAAAATATAATGTTGCGTTTCTGCTGGTCTTTCTGGTAATATTACGAACTTCACCAATTCACCAAAATCTGGTAAACACTTTTTTCAAGTTTAATATCTTTGGCTAATTTATTAAATGCTTTAAATCTTGTTTTAAGGGTTCAGATTTAAATCAGCCTTTTTTTGGGTTTTGTTTTTTCGTTAAAAGATTCTTTCTTAGGTGTCGATGTGATCATGGGGTGGCAAATAATTTATTGGTCATTTTGTAGACACCTTGTGGAATAAACGATCGTTTATTCTTGCACGCAAGAAGAATTAAATTTATGCCGTGCATAATATTCTCTTTAATAATTTCAACCGAAATTTGTGGACAGCGTAATTTTCACGTGATACTTTATGACCAAGTTCAGAATACAAAAAAATACCATTATGCCTTAATCCTAAACTTTGTCTTTCTTGTGTTTTGTTGGTTACAGACAATATTTATTCTTATCGCTATGATTGTTATTATTCCGATCGAATGGGCAATGTCATGGTGCATTGACGCAGTCATCATTGCACATCAGAGCCACCGCAGGTCGCTTTACTTTTTTAGTTCGTTACTTCGTTCCCATAATGTTATATCTTCGCTACCTCGTCGAGATTTACTGCACTTCCCTTTACTTTACGTTGTTTCACATGAAAGTTGCGATGTATGCGGTAAAAGCAAACTGTTTGTGGTAGTTTGAATTTTCTTCTCCAGCAGCACGCAAACGCAAGGTCAAATTGCTTTTAGTGGAAATACATACCAAGTGTTTTAAAATTTTTGTGATTTTTTTTTCTTTTATTTTCTCTCCGATGGAAAAGTATATTAAAGAAATAAAAGCGAAACGGGTACGGTTTGTTTGCTGAAGAGTTGGCATGGTGTCTGCCCATCATGCTCAAGCTAAACAACCAGCATAACAAATTAAATTAATTATGTGATCGGTCGCGAGCAATGAGCGCACACGGCGTGATCTGCTTCGATTATTGCTCGGCACGTCGGCAAGCACACGAAGAACATCTTTCACTGCATGACGTTCTGACTGGAATCATCATCATTCTATTCTGAACTTCTTCAATCTGTCCACAAGTTTAGTTAACTAGTGATAATAAGCAATTCTTATTCTTATTTTCACCTAACTTTCTTCGATTAGAAATGTTAAACCACTATTACAACAGACCATTACAAATAATCGAAGGTGTGCTCAGCAAGAGCGAATGGGTTAACAAATGAACACATGCGAAGATCATCCATCCATTCGACAAACGAATGCCGACTGCAGGCGATACATCGTTTCGAATCGAAACAACGATTTATTCACTCGCAGTTGGCATAGGCATGAACCCAGTTTGTGGGCTTATGCCTTTCTTGACTTCATTGCTCAACATTTATTATTATGAATGGGATGCATGCACTTATAGCTCGTTTGCACATTGACACTAGCTACTGCCAATTCAATCTGCGAATCTATAAATCCATCAGGAATCGGGTTTATGTTTTACATTACATTACTAATTGGATATTAATATTAATTTTATTTTTATTTAACTTAATATTTTATTCAGATTACTGAAGACCACTTTTTAATAATTTTATCCTTTTTTATAATTTATGTTCCTCGCGTGAAAGATATTACCCCCGTGATCTTAAACCCATCATAACCATAAACTCTTAAATTGACTGAGTGGCTTTTGCAATGCTGTAGCTATATGTAGGTAACTCATATTTATTGTGGTTGCGTGCAGGATATTGCTTCTTCGCACAGTATGTTATTCCCATCCTCCATCCTAGATGTGAACTTTTCATTAATCCATTTTTTCTTTCTCCATACTTCAATAATATTTATTCAATCATATTGGAATCAATCCATAAATAAAAATGCACAAGAAAGCAATCTCTTCTCCCAGCTGGGATTTCCTTGACCCGTTGTAATTTTCCAATCACACACCTGGTCTTTTCTGAAAATTTTGCTTCGTCACTTAATGAAGTGTTGCGGCTAATCGCTTTTTAATTTTTAATTGCGCGTTTTACGCATTTTAGAACGAACGCGATTTTATCATTAGTTGTGTGTGCACTTATGTTTCGAAACTGTTTTTCCCATCACATTCTAATCGAGTATGTATATCTATATCTTAAACCATTTTGTGAGTAACCACATTTTAGATTAACTGGAGTTAATCTTAATTCATCGTTTAGTAGTGTTCTCTTTCACTTAGATTTTTTACTAATTTCTTAATATGTAGTTTAATTTATTGTTTTCTTTTTTTCAATTTTAAAAGGTTGGTATTTGGCTTTTGACATTTAATTTTTTTTTGTCTTTTTGGTGATAATGATAATGATGATGAAAGCGGTAGATAGAAAAGAAAACAGTCTACTTGTAGATCATGCACCGTCGCGTCGCGCCTCATGATGCCGATCGCATGTCGTCGCATTATGTCCGCGTATCGTAATCCCACCTCAAGGGCACTTTATGCTCGACTAAGTGCATCAGCTACTCGACTTTACTGAACTTAAAGTCTTCAAAACATACGACAGTCATTATCTATAACCACGTCTGGTTATTTGATCTCATGAATGGAAGCTTGCTAGCTTACAGGGTGTCATTGATACTCCAATCTATTTAATTCAATAAGTAATTGTCTCAAATCTTTTTTACTATTCTCTTCATCTCATTCTTTGATCTCGCAAATGCTACCGTTATACTCTTTTGTTATTCAATGATCTGAACTGATCTGATTCTATGTATCTATGATTACTCACACGCCGGTTCCGCATGTAAAACTTCATGTAGCATGTTTAATGTTTGATTAATGATTGTAATGATAGACTTGTATTACGCTAAGATATTATGTTTAGGGTTAGCAAAGCAAGAACAAGGAGTACAACTAAGTAGCTTAACTTAAGTTGCAATGTGGATTTCGATAAGGATATGCACTGAATTCCAAGCAAAGTAAATGATTGATCATTCATTGATTAATGATTAATTTATTCGGTTATGATATGTAATTTATATCAGGGCTTTCGTTAGTATCTCTGCGGCTTCGAATGAACTTACAAAGTGTTTTTATGCTTTAATGCAATAAAGAATTTCATCTTTCATGAGACTAATGTTCCAGCAGAAAATCTGAATAATTCATTGCGCAATACGAAAAATATTAATGGTACGTGTCATGGCATCATGTCAAACTAAACTTCTTCATACGAATGAGTCCGTCAAAAAAATTATGTTGCTCTCCTTAGGAATTTTTCTTTATGGAAATCTATCAGATAAGATGAAGTTGATAAATTTTTAAATTCCTGCAAAATTTAAAAGCTCAATGCGGAAGAGTTGATTTAAAAGTGAGCACTTTGTGTGCTAAGTACTTTCACCGATACATAAAATATTGTTTTATGATGTTGAGTGCGAATGCGCGTTTATAAAACGTCGAGAGGTTGAAGAATTGAAGATGCAACGCAACATGTGCTTGGTTTCTAGGAAATCGCAGAAATGTGAAAAAATCGGCCGGTGAGAGCGGAAAAAACGAATGCACCGAGAAATATTGAAAGTCTGTGCTCATCTGGCGTACTTAGTTACATACAATTCAATTAGTTGTTAATGTGAAGAGTCATTAAACGCAGATTAAGAACGCTAACTACTCGAGGATGCGTATAGAGAACCAGAACATCATCATATGATTGGAAAGGTAACTTTGGATTTCATTTCAAACTGCGAAATTTCAGTTTAGCAATTGGGAATTTCAAAGTTTCTTCAGAATCTTATGATTCTTATGATGAGCCGAAATATGTGTGCTTTTTGTGTACACAGGTGCCGTCTCTCAATAACTCGGCACGAACGAATATACAATGTTTGCGTCGATTTATGATGTGTGCACTTTCGAAGTACATATCATCTTGGTTACTTCTTGCTTGCACTGTGCGCACACATTGTGTACCTTCAACATCTGAGCATTTTTATTTCGATGATTTTGAATGAAATCACATATGCAAGCCGCACAATTCAAATAGAAAACAGTACTTACACACTTCTCGTAATGCCACCTCTCTGATTAAATATACTTACTCACATCGATATGTACACTCTATAGAAAATATTAATGTTCTATGCAAAACGTACTTAGGTGCATATGGTAAAGGTAAAGGTATGAATTATGAGTGTCCGTTGTCTCCAACCTTCCAAACGATACGTATCGGAATAATCGAACGTCTAATCGCACTTTCCTTCCAATTCTCTTTGAAACAAACCTAGAAACATTCACAACCCATTCGAACAAGTCACAAAACAATAATATTCACATAACCAACCATAGATAGATACGAGTACATTGTAAGAAGTAACAGGTACATACTACATACTATATGTTTCTGTAGAAATCAGAATCGGATTTAGACATTTTCCATGTCTAAATGTATTGAATCTGCACCATTGGTAATTTTCCAATATCTTAGAAGCAATCCGTATCTGAATCTAAAGATAAACATAATCTGGGTATCTAGGGCACGGTACAAAACCACCTCATATATTATTGTTTATATTGAATATATTCACATTCGAGGAAAAAGGGCATTCGAATGAACCAACAAGATAAAACTCGTGGAACCTCCAACAATGGAAAACTGTACATGGTTATTTCATTTCTTTTTTTTTTTGTTATAGCAACTGTAGTTATTTATTTATCGTGATATTTAAGAAAAGACTTCTTGTACAGAATCACAATTGGAACTGCGTTCTATAACCAAGATCTTGGAAAAATGTTGCAATATAGAATGAAGTTAAAGTCTGTCTGTTTATTAGTTTCGCATCTTTTCGATGCAATTATTTCGATAATTACAGGCGCGAACTGTGTACACGCACCGTTGCATCGCGCACGCAGAATTACAGGTAATTCATCGTCCCGCAGGCAATCCCAGCGAGACAATTGACTTTTACATCGCTTACAACAAACAATTATTAGCAAGTTGCAAGTGTAACAACTTCAACTACAGGAGTCGGTTTGAGTTGAAGTTTATTCACTCATAATAATTACCTTGCTGATCTGGATTATTTTTCATTGGGACATTAATCTTCGAGATCTGTAAGAATTCAAGAAAGTCTTAAACTTATGTTAGAAAGGATTGGTAGAAAAATTAGAAAGCAGTTAGTTATGAGAAGCAAAAGTCAAAAATTCATATTTAATTATATCTTAGTTGGCAGGATAAATAAGCTGTGATTTAATTGCAAACGTCTAGACTTGACTGCAACTGCTCGTCAATTCTCCTGCATATAAGAAGAGTGCAATTTGCAATTTTGCATTCTTCGATTCTTACTTATCTACCACACACTATAGCTATATAATCATTTTAATGACTTTGCAATTGATTAGCTGGCTGCATAATAAAATGACAATTAATTAATAAATTGAATTAAATTTTATTTGTGGAATATTTTGATTTAAAATTAAAAAGATTTAAGATACTAAATTTTTGACAAATATAATATTCCCTTCATGACAAGAAGTTGAAGATGCGCTGAAGATGTAGGTTCAGAGATCCATTGCTGAACTGCAAGCAACAGCCAAAGGTAAGCAAGCAAGAGCAAAATAGAAACTGGAAAGACGAGTTGCGTATGATAATAGCTGGTCAACGGCCTATCGCGTCAACAGGTGCTAACAGTGTTCACTTCTTCAGCCAGCAGCTAGGCCGCCAGCAGAAGGCCGACTGAGATTCACCATGAGCAGACAAAGCAATCTCGAATTGATCTTCTCCCCGCTTAATTTCCGCGCGTTTGCACACTCCGAGTGTATGTCAATAATATGACACGGGTTAATTGCCATCGACGCAGTATTAATAACTGGCGAGATAACGAAAGTAAAACTAAAGCTGGGAAAAGCTCCTCGATTCGATTGACATTTTTATTATTATCTATTGACAAGCGTTATACATCAATGTCCTCCAAGTCCACCTGAAACATTTTCAATAATCTTCAATTATTTCGGTCTCGGCAACTTTGTACGTTTCTTACTCTTGCGATCGCTTTTCTGATGAGCCGAGTTAAAGAGTATCGAAGATGCATCGATTATAATAACGACCGATAACAAAAGGGAACGCGCCACACACAACGTCGCTTTGTACGCGCGACGATTAAATCTTGTGCGCTTGCATTTTTTTTTATTCTCTCTCAATACTCGTCGTACTATCATCTATATATGTGATGCACTTCTTTTCTTCGCATCTTCATCGTCGCGGGATGCAGATCGCGCGCGTACTTCGCATTACAAAGCCGACCACGACTCAATCTCCCAGCAGGTTAAGATCCACCAAGGGATCTATAGAGTTGTTAGCATTAACGAGGCTTAATGAAAAATTAAGCAGTCACTGAGTAACAGATTGCCAACATGTGGCGGCAATGTATGAGTATGAATACTCATCGAGAAGAGTTAATGGTCATCGGATCTATGCATTTATGTACTACGTTCGCGTTCTCGTTCGCGGCTTTCATTTCGGTGCAAGCAAGCGTTTTTTAACTTCTTTTCATGGGGCAAAGCGATGCTTTGATTGAATTCGCAGCTGATCTGTCGATATGATCGAACACTCCGAACGGTAGTTGTAATTGGCTTGCTTGCTGAGCGTTTTGTGTGAACCTCGTGCGAACTTCGTGAGCAACAATATTTGTAAATTTATTATCATCGATGTTTTTGCATATTCATTCTGAACTTATATACACACACTACTTTTGTTTGGTTTCAGTTCCAGTTGTAACTAACTGTTCTTTTAATGCGCGAACCTTGAAAGAATTTATATGTTTCAATTTACATTTAAAAAATGTCGAGAAACAATCGTGATGTTTCAATTCCTGTTTAGTGTTATCGATGGAAAATAACAGCAAGTGTTAGGAACTTAGGAACATCTCCGGATATAATTATCTATCTATGCAGACTACAAAAGTTGTCATCCGTTGTCTAATCGAAACTTGGAAATTTGATAATTCGACACTATTTTAACTTTGTACATTTTAAGTAATTCATTAATAAGCGAAATCTCTAAAGGGAATTCCACTCGGTGGAACTTAGCAACATGCAAATTAATGATATAATAACATTAAGCGCAACAAATCTTACATGATGCAATTATAATATCGATAAAATGCGAGGCTGAGCTTATTGCAGTCATTTACATGCCACTAAGAGCCACTAAAACCACAAGACCACCAAGGCATTTAATGAAATCAACTTCATTTTTATAACGCACCGAATTCTCTCTCTGATTTTACCATTTTAACTTTGATGTTAAGTCAATATGAGGTTTTCCAATGAAAAGAGTAAATGAAAGAGTCGAGGTACTAATGAAAGTATTCGAAATTATCCATTTATGTCTACATAAAATGTTCGATATAGTTTTAAAGAAATATTTTGAATAAATTCATTGCTGTTATTGAATATGATATACGGGGTGTTTTAAAAAGGTTGTGCCACCAAACTTTAGGAGATTATATTCATTTTGAGTCTAAATTCATTTTCATTTAAAATTGAAATTGGCCCGGACCGGTTCAATGATAAATCTACCAAAATTTTCTGGACAATTTAAATATTTCTATAGCTACACGGTACTTTCACAATGATGGTGCACATGCACATTTTGCCCGTCCTGTACAGGATCATGTAAACCAACATTTTTCTGAACGATTGATTGGAAGTGGAGGCCCTACTAGGGGGCCATCACAAAGTCTCGATTTAACCCCGCTGGATTTTTCCTTTTTACCACCTAAAAAAACGGTTGGGGAGAGTGATGGCAGCCCCCCTTATAGTACAATCATGATCCGTATATCTTCCAACAAGTACACCGAAATTATGCAAGCAAATTTTGGGGTCGTCATTTCAAG
>JASKGN010031609.1:0-13299 GCA_030556245.1 Falagria sp. GC000072 | reverse complement strand
CAAAATCGGTCAATTAAAATAGCAGCACCTTTAATCAAGCGTTAACCTTAATCGAGCTTGGTGAAATCCATTTTAGCTTAATCAATGATTAATTTAACTTTCTGTCAGTTTAATCAATAATTAATAGGTTGGTGAAATCTAGCCTTAAATTTAAGGATTTTTTATTTCTTTCATCTTTTAATCCTTTTGAAGTTATAGATATGAATTGTGTACTTCCTTCAAGGTTATATCTAAGGTAAATAAGAAAGCAAGAAAACTCTTCCGAGAGTCCGAGAAAAGTTTTCTCTCCATTTGTTCAGTTTTATTTGTGTTTTGTGACTGGCCAAAAGAGAAGAAGCAGTAGATACACCATAATATAATCTTTTGTTTTCAATATTTTCCTTATTCTTTTTCATTTTCTATAATATCATAAATATTTCAGGACTTCCAAATATCAAAACAAAATTTTCTTTTTTTCTATTTCCATTTTTGTTTAATTTAATTTAAGTTAAGGTTATGTTTACATAGATTTAAGATTAGATTTCATTAAGAAGTTTGATAAGGTTAAATCTCAAATTAATTCGACACATTGAAAGTTATATTGAGACGTTTTCCTGTTTAGAAGTGAAAGCACGCAGAGAAGATTGAACGAAACGAAGCTCCAACAGTTATATAGTGATGCTGCGAAAAGAGCAAAATTAATAACATCGCCAAGATTATCTCAACTTGCGTGGAGAATATCAATTCTATAGCGGAAAATCACCGATTTCCACTTCCTTTTTTATTTACTCCATGGAGACGAACAAACTCGGCAGATTTCTGTTACAAGAAGGAAGTCGTTATAAAACCCTGCCTGCCTCCGCGTTGCAAAATGAAGAAGCTATTTTATCATTTTGTTATTAGCGAAAACCCCATTCAATTAAGTATGATATATCACACAGAAGTTTTGCAAAAACCACTAATCCCAACTGATTATAACCTTTTATGATCAATGATCACCACATTATTAAACCTTTTTAATAAAAATTTGGGGAAATAAAAAATACTTGCTTTTTCTAAGGATTTTCCAATTACCGGAAAACTCACACAGTATTAATAATTAATGATAGATAATAGCACTTAATTGAATATTTTATTTTATTTTTTAATTATCAAAAGGATTTTCTTTGCCAATAACTTACATATGACCTTTACAATATTCTGACAATTTGCATTGCAGTGTTGCCATGTCTCTTGGTATGATTTAATAATGCAGAAAGTGTTATTTAATTTAGACATATTTGGATAATATACAATTAATAATTAAGTAACTAAAAATAGAAATGAAATTTGACAAAATACGGCATTCAAAAAATGTCGACTTTTGAATTTAAATCTGTAATTCCAAATTATATGAATGCTTAGTTGCATATAGTTGATTGCAAAAAATAATTCTTGCAACCTTGCAATTAATTTAGATAAACATTGATAAATACTTATAATCTTTTCTTTTAAAAATAAAATTACAAATGTTTAATTAAGTTATAAATATTTTTAAAAACTTTAAACGATTAGAAATATTAAAGATTAATTTGCACTCTGACAAGCTTTTAGTAGGCGTTGTAATCGTCATCTTTCGGCCATTATCGTAAATTATTATGCTTTTGTTTCTTCCTTGAAAGTTTTCCTTTTTCTTATGGAAAAAGTTAATCACTGTTGCTTCATGCTCGATTGGTTTAATCAGCTAATTAGTGGCTCATCATCGATCGAGTTTAATAAAGCCAAATAAGCTCTTGATCCTTATAACCTCGCTTTCCTTTCGTTGCTTTCTGATTTTGCTTGATTAACAATGTACAAACTCAGTTTGTTTACCAGTGGCTGACTGGCGAAGAGCTCAACGTGAAGTAAAGGCTGATGAGGACGAAGAATAAGCTTCGCCAGCTTTGTATAAATTAATTTTCGTGAATCCTGTCAACAATGATGTACCAACTACAATTACTTTGAGCTTTCCAGTATATCCTTCTTGTAATTCTTCTATATATACTATATATTCTTATGAACATTAATAATAATAACCAAGATTTGAAAATGAAGGAACTTCTTAGAAGTATAGGATTTTATTTATTATTTTAATTATGGAATATTTTTATTAATTAAATATGTTTGTTGGAGAGTTAGTATTCTTTTTGTTTTTAAGAAAAACATTTTTAGTTAGAGAGTTGAGAGAAGAAATCTTAATTTTAAATTAGGAAATAAAATTCAGATTTAATTAGCATAAATTTACTGCAAATTTATACAAACATTTTATGTATATATTAAAATAATGAATATTTATATGTGATATCACATGATCAAGTTCAATCAAGTTTTTGAAATTTGTTGCTGTCAAATTTCTGATGCGTCGCCATTTTAAAATTTTCCTCCAGCGTGGTCCTTAAATAGTTTCGTTCGTAAAAATTCGTTCAAATTCGTTAATGTCAAAGAGTCGTTCGTCCATCAACTAGTGAATCGAACGAAGAACCATGAATTACTCCACGAACTGATACGAGCTAAAAATTTGATTTGCATATTGAAATTATAGAAAGAAAAGAGAATTTAAAATAGGCAAAATATTAAGTTTGTGAAATTTCTTGTTGTCAAATTTCAATGCGCCGCCATTTTATATTTTTTTTACAGCGTGGTCCTTAAATAGTTTCGTTCGTAAAAATTCGTTCAGTTTCGGTAATGTCAAAGAGTCGTTCGTCCATCAACTATAGTGAATCGAACGAAGACCCACGAATTACTCCACGAACTGACACGAGCTAAAAATTTGATTTGCATAATATTAAAAATATAAAAAGAAAAGAGAATTTAAAGTAGACAAAATATGTAAATCGCACAATGCAAGTTGCGTGAAATTAGAATATTGTAAGTAGTTCGGGAAATAGCATATGCAGGATTTGCAGGGTTTGAGGAATCGATTAATGCCGTGATTCTCTGGGAAGCAAGCAATGACAATGATGATCCTTCAGTTATATATATCCATATATAGTCAGACCACTCAGACAACTCAATCTAACTTCCAACAATATTAGTTTAAGCTGCAAATGTTAAAACGCACTTCATAATCGCTCCAATAGCGTTCTGAACTATTTCTAAATTAGTTTGAAAACTATGAACAAAAATGATTCGAGTTATAATCGAATTGTTGTTGGTAATTACATAATTGTATTTTCGTTAATTAAGAAAATTTAAATTAATTATTATTTAAGTAAAACTTTTGTTTTAGTATCGGGAATCGGAAGGATTTAAAATTTAGTGTGATGGCATGGCCTACGTGATTTAAAATGTTAAAAGTTGACAACGTAGTTTTTCTCTATCTTCGTGAGGGTTTATATGCGCATGCGCATTATTGCCGAACCGTAACCAGAGATATACAGTGCCTACTATGATAAATTTAATAATTTATTTAATCAAGTTTGTCAAGTGCAAAGAAAATAGAAAATGTAGTGATGCACAATTTGTTCAAGAAATTTATATTGAAGAAAATTCGTTTTAAAATCTGCTATTCCATATTGAGTTCTCGCAATAAAAAATATTACGACAATAAAACTTTTTTATGCCACTTTCTATCGTGCACTTCAAAATGTGGGAAATGACAAGCGAGAAGATAATGGTAAAGTGTTTATTTCGCGAATTTGCACATTGCTTCATTGATTTTGAATTGCCAAGCGATGAAATCATAATCGAAGGGAAATGCTGCCGTATGCAATTAAACGGCAGGGAAATTCTAATTTTAAACTGTCAAAAGAAATTTATTGCTTTTATTATTTACTAAACTAAATAACAAGGGAATTTGTCAATCCAAAGTAAAGTTTAAAAAATAAATTGCCATTTTTTTATTTATTTTTTGTATCGTACTTTTAAAAAAGAACGGCATTCTTTTAATCCCAATCTGATTATAACCTTTTATGATCAATGATGATCGTAGTATTACAAAACCCTTTTAATCTTATTATTCGCTTTACGTGTAGATATATGTAGCTGAATATACTCAGACTCTAGAAAGAAACAAAAAAGCTCGTGTTTTATACAAAGCTTTCTAGCTTGCTGGAAACAAATAATTGTTTTTTCTACGTTGGCTGTTTTTTTGTTGGGAAAGCACACAAAGTTAATTCTTTCGAAACTATATATAATAGACATGGGAGGTAACGAACTAGCAAAAACTCAGATACCGGATAATTTATATAAATATTCTTTTTTATAAAATAATATTACATGCGTATATAAAACATAATAGAGTAGAATATAAGTTTATAAAAATTTAAAACTTACTTTGTTATGTTACGCCATCTTTTGTTTTATTTTTTTAATTATAATTTGAAATTAGTACACGATATTTTTTATATTATATTATTGGATATACATATTTATTTTAAAATTTTATTTAATTATTTTTTAATTTAAATAAATAATTAAATATCTTAAATATATAGAAATTAGTTTTAAAATCATAGCACACTCATGACTAGTGTAGTAGGCGTTGGACGCAGTAGAAACAAACGTGATCGTCGGCTTCCTTCGCTCATCTTCGTCATTTTGATGATTTAAGAGGGCCGTCTCCTTACAATTCCCATGTAATTATATATAAGAGGAAAAACAAACTTTAAGAGAAAACTATTTATCCGATTTTTTTCAACCAAACACCATTAGTTAGCTAATTTAATGCCCAATAGACAAGCAAGCGTCGATTTTTCAAGTTATTTTCATTTTTACTGTAAAGTTAATTAATATGATAGTGCGCAAATCGAAATTTTAAGCTTAAAAAGATAAGTCTCGTTTAAAATTAAAATACTCTAAAATTCAAAAATCGGCTCCTGCTTGTCAATGGGAAAAATCATCAGCTTTAACATGGCGTTTTCAGTTTTTAAATATCTTATCAAATACTCCCGGAAACTTTGTTGTACTGATGTGATACCTTTGGGTGAATTTTTGATAGAATAAATTTGTCCTCTTTTGGAGTCTAGTTGAACTAAGTTTGTAATTGGACGGAATTAAAGTAGGCCGTGCTGATATCACTATTCATCTCTCTTTCACTTATTAATATTCAATAGATCTGTCTCAGTTATTCGGCGAGTCAGCCAAATTGCATGCATTACGTGGAAGCTCGAGTTCAACCAAGGTGTAATACGATACTTTTGCTATCTTAAGTAAACACAGCTGCCCACTATTTAATTTTTAGAAATGCAAGTGCAATTTTTTTGCAAAATTTCAAAATTTTGATAGCATATTTGGAATGTAGTAGGCGTTGGACGCAGTAAAAACAAACGTGATCGTCGAGTTCCTTCGCCCATCACCGCCATTTTGTTGATGCAATTATTTTAAATGTTTTATATTCATTAACTAAATATATAATTTTTTATTTATTTATTTATTCAGTTTAGAATAGTTATTTTTGCAATTTTCTTTTGTTTTCATTTCCATTTTTATTTTAATTTATTTTGTTTATGTATGAAAATAATAAACATTGCTCTGATATCAGTATAGTTCACAAAATACAAATACAGATTATGTTTATTATATCTATATTATTTAGGGACAAACCTCACCCAATATTATGCAAATAAATTTACAATATACTGTAATGTTCCTGAATGCAGCTGCAGGGTAGCATGTATTTGCATGTTTATGCAAACAAGCTGCATATATATATATAATAGTATTATACACATAGATTTCATGTAGAATGCATTAAATTGATCATTAGCAGTGAATATTATTGAAGAACAGTTGCTCATTATACTAAGTAATATACACAATTTATTAATTTGTACAATATTTTTTTTGCAGATACTCAGAAATAATCTACAATTAAATTTGAAAAATCTAAACCAATAAACATCAATATTACTATAAAAATACTATAAGAATTTTAAAAAACTAGAAACTAAAAAAAAATGAAAATTTTAAGAAAACTATCAATAATAAAATATCTAAAACGAATAAATTAATAAAACTGTTCAAAAATGAGTGAGTGCGAAAGGTGAATTTAAAAAAAAACTTTTTACAATCCTTGAAAAAAACTTTTAATAATAAATTCAAATTAAAATTCAGAATTATAAGACTTAGAAAATAAATAAAAACAAGATGGCGATGATGACGATCTTCTGATCTTTGGGGATACCGCGTGTCGTGCTATGAAAACGGCAACTATCTGGCTGGTTACGCTCTTCTTGGGGTCCTTCCACGTCAGCCATGCCCCGTTGCCCCCGACCTTATTGCTCCACATCACCGAACTTTGTTACTACCCGAATATAAACGTCGACCGCCTGATTGCCAATTACAGTCGTTACGTTTACAAAGGTAGGTAAATCAAATTCAATTTCCTTCAAATTACTCACTTTAATTTTCTATTCTCACCTTAATCTCTATATTTTCCTGTTGGTTTACATATACTGCACCATATTAATTTATTAATTAACTAAAGTTTACTTTAATTGTTATCAATTATCTTTCTAATCAGGTAAGATGTTGAAGTTATCAATCAAATTGTTATGTAATTAAATTTCAAATGATAAAGTTTTAATTGAATTTAATTATTCAAGACACAAATAATTTGGTTATACGCTGACATCTATGAAAGAATAAATGAACTGGAAGTTATAAGTTTTCCTGTTGATCATGCGCAGTAATTGTATTCTTAAATTTGAATTTATAACTTCGTCCAGGTTCGTCCTTCGTCGGGTGTAAGTACAATAAATGACAAAACTACAAAGCGTGAACATTGAAATAATAAATTACCTGGATTTTTCAACTTTAAAATGAAGTTAAATTTGTAATTTTATTCATAATTATTGTTAATTCCTAAAAATTAGATATTAAATAATTCAAAACTTTTAAAACTTACTTCAAACTGTGCAGTACAGTGACTGTACCACTCCTATTGTGTCCCCATTCCCTTTCAATCTGAGTTTGTATTTTCGTCGTCTAACTTCGCCCTTCGTCGGGTGGAAGTACAATAAATGACAAAAGTACAAAGCGTGAACTTAGAAATTATAAATTAATAAATGACCTAAATTTACAATTTTAAAATCAAATTTAATTTGTAATTTTATTCATAATAAGATGTTATTTCCTACAAATAAGATATCAAATAATTCAAACTATTAAAACTTTTACTTCAACCATTCCAATTTTTAGTTGACATATTATCCGTTCTCAACTTCATGAAGCTGTATTCAATTTTAATTTTAATCAACTATTGAAATAATCTACAAAGAAATAAAATCCAAATTGATATATAGTGAGAATTCAATTCCACATTGAATACAAATAAATACGCGATTGATACATCCAATAGGGAAATCTTTTATTTGCTTTGCGTGTTTATTACAAATATGGCACTGATGCACCATTGCAATACCTCCGGGGCTGTTTCCAAATGTTCCATTGAATTGTATAATTTCAGATGTGTGCGATGATCCAACCAGGGTGCTACAGATGTTACGCACCATCGACGTCCCAATAATCGGATCGCTGGAAGCGGATATCTGTTCGCCAGCACATTTTCTGGCTGATTACTTCAATACTACTCTTATCACTTGGAATTGTCCTCAGGTAAACAAACATTTTCTAAACACATAAAAATATCTAAAACATAAAAGAAAATTAATCATTTTATTTTGTTTCCTATTTGCTATTTTGAATAAATTTTTGTGAAAATTTTTGAAAAAATTAAATAAAAGTAATTGAGTTTTTTATCTTCATGTGACGCACTGGTAATATTAAAAAAAAATGAGAGACAAAAGAATGAAAGTGCGAAATTGTTTTGTTCTGTTCTCATTTAAAATTCAATAAACTAAAAACTAGGGATATTCAGTCAACTTCAAATTCTCACTGGAAAAGTGTAGAATAATGAAGCAATTTTCTTGTTTTTCTCGATATTTTCCAGTTTTTTATTTCTTGTTATTTGCAAATATTGCAATTTCTTTTTTATTGCATTTCTGTTTGATAGCGGAATATTAAAATAGTTCGTGCGTTGCTGTGTAACTGTAATTCTGCTATTCTGATTAAGTAAATAATACTTGGTTGGGCAAATCGAGTAGATATATCGTTAAGAGAAATTCAATTCCATATCTACAAATTGATGGAAAGCAATAATAAATTTGAAATAAAATATCATTGACGTCATAATTCATTTAAATTATTGATAAATCAGAGAAATGGTATAAAATGCATGATAAATACGTAATATTATTTTATTGTAGGTTACATAAATGTTTTATAAATAAAATTATTATAAATTCAGGATTTATTCCTACTTTTAACTGAGAATGGCAACGATGGTAGAAAAAGTTTGTCGCTTTTTCAAATTGCTAAATAAAATAAGTAGGCCTTGGATAAAAATCCTTATTGTTATGAGCTAAACTGAGCAAGTGCCCAGTTCACTTCATTGTTGTCAATTAAAATCAAACATGCTATAATATAATTGGATATAATCTTCACTGTTCTCTAGAGAGAATAACAACGGCAACACCGCATATGCCAGGACTATTATTAACGGTGCTTATTAACTTCTCAAAACTTGTGTATCAAGAATTTATGTATATTATTACGATTTTGTTATTAAAAAAACTGATAATACTAATTTTGCTCTACTCCGCTTATACTTTAATTCCATTTAATTCACTTCAACTCGGTTTATATTCTGAGTAATTTTTGCAAGATCATGTGTATAACAAGTTGCATAAAATATAAAATAAAAAGAACAAATAATGTTCCATTGGTGTTCCTGATGCGCCATCTTATATTGAAAACTGCAATTAATTTCTTTTGTACTAAACTTTTTTTTCTTCTTTACTAAAATATGATTTTAATCTTTTTGTTAGAATAAAACAAACATTTCTTTTTCCCCCTTTTTTGTTCTTCCTTTTGTTATGATTTAATTTATCATCTGTTTTGAGTATTATATTATTTATATTACATTTCAATTCAATGTAGATAATGTCGGGTGTCTAAGGTTACTTCCTGGAATTCTGAAATTTACTCATCGCTTTTCCTGAGTTTCTACATAATTCTGAGTATAAACGTGATTTTGATGCAGATTCAGATTCTGATCCTGATCCTACATTAACACGTCGTAACGCTCGCACGCACTTATTGTGGTCGTCCTTACAATTTATGGGTGGTTAACACAGCATAATGAGAATTCTCCTTCAGATGTTGAAGGAAGAATAATTTTAATTTGCATATTATTTCATTTTATATAAATATCAATCTTTACTTTTTAATTTGTCTATTTTATTTAAAGAGTTAAATTTAGAATTATTTATTAGTAGTCGAAAGTTAATTCTTAATTCTTCTCAGTCTTCAAAAATGTGTGCAAACGTTACTTTTACGCACTGTTTTAAGAACACGGCCGGCGTGATCAAAATCATGCTATGCAGGCCGACGTAAACCGGATGTCCTACTACCATAGTCAGTAGCATCACTAGCAAAGGTGGCCATGGTAACGCTTTCACCCGAGTCATCCCGAGTGTAGCCGAGCCTTAAAAGTTTTGCGAATTTTAACAAATTCCAAATATCTTCTGATTTTCTTATACTTCGTTTTTAAACTAAGAAGAGTGAAACAAACATGTCGCACTTGTTACATCGCGTCTGATTGGCTAAAGTGGAGACCGGAGACCATTTTAGCCAATATAGTACTACTATATCATAATGTAAATTATTTCTTCTTTCAACATACCCAATACAATTAAGCCCGGCGCATCCACACAATTTAAAGAAAACTTTAATATTTCTTATATTACACAGTATTTTTCTGATTCTAAAATAGTTATGTTTAGTAATGATATATGGCAGGTCACAATACGAATACATACAAATAAATTCCAGTAACTCAGTTAAAATAGGTTAACAACATGCAAGTTATGACAGCTGCGCCCTTTTACCTATCACTGAATGCATTCGGCCATCCATTCAGCTTCAGCTAAGCTAAACTAGCAGAACACTATTTATGTAATAGGGATTTCAAGCATATCAAGCATAACGAGTGTGCGATATCTATCTTCGTCATAACCAGGTTGCCAAGTTGTTGCACTGAACTCATCCGCCCGGCGCATCCACTACCGTCGCCCACATATTTCAAATCGTATTTTATTATGTGCCATGTGACACATATGTCCGGGAGCCGATTCTCTTCTCAGTGTATTGTATGAATGACTGGGTGCGTGTTACAGTCTGATAATACTCTTTGCTTGCTTAGATAGACACACAGTGTACTTCTATAAATTGAAAACCATAAAGTTGTCTTCTGTGAGATTTTGACTTGAATGAAAAGTTCTGATACAATACAAATTTATGTTTTGGGATTTATAAAATAATGAAATTGTTATGCCATTTATAATCAAATAAAGATAGACTTGACAAAATGGCTGCCGATCATGCGCACTAATTGCATTGCTCCTATTGTAATTTAATATCAATAGTAATAATATCATTGATTAAACAATTTGAATTGACAATTAATCATGATCCATTTACTTAAATAGAACTTTGATGAATGATTGATTACAATTACTAATTTTAGATGTTCTATCCAGTCAATGTCAACATGTCGTTATCCACACAAGAAGTAATCACCGCAGCAACAACCAATAACAATCAGAAAGCAAAACTGTGTGATGTTACTTATACTATCACATGAATTTTCCATTTCCTTTCAACACTGAAATCATTAATACCGATACGAATGTGACGTGCGTTCACATTAAATTTTCATTATTGCAAATGTATATGTTGTGTAGTGTTATCTATGAGTATCTATCTCTAATATCGACATGTACATATTTCAACCCACACATCATCAAAAGCACAAATGCTTCCGTTTATAATCTCGCTTAGATTAGATTATTAAGTGTTCGAATTTGTGTTTGCATTTAGCTTCACATTTGCCATGTTGCAAAGTTTATAATGTACGTAGTAATTGATTGCCGATTTAATTATTAGTCAGGCATAAATTTGATAACAAAATTGCACCATTAATTTAATATCATTATTAATGTTCATATTTATTATTTTATTAATTGCAAAATTAAATTAAATCAATAAAATTTAAAAAAAATACGTCATGTTATATAGGCAACCAATTATACACACAAAAAACAAATGAAGAATTTAGTTTTTCATTTGCCATGTTGCCAAGATTATAATTTACATAGTAATTGATTGCCTATTTAATTATTACTCACGCATAATTTTGATAAGAAAATTGCACCATTAATTTTATATCCTAATTAAATTGCATATTTATTATTTTATTAATTGCAAAATTAAATTAAATCAATAAAATTTAAAAATTTACGTCATGTTATATAGGCAACCAATTATACACAAAAGAAAAAACAAATGAAAAATTTAGCTTTATATTTGCCATGTTGCCAAGTTTCTAATGTACATAGTAATTGATTGCCTATTAAATTATTACTCACCTGTACTCACCCATACATTTAAAATTACACCATAATTTATGTTGCTAATTAAATTTTATAATTATAATATTATAAATTACAAAATTAACCAATAAAATTAA
Source organism: Falagria sp. GC000072 (assembly GCA_030556245.1). Classification (NCBI taxonomy): domain Eukaryota; kingdom Metazoa; phylum Arthropoda; class Insecta; order Coleoptera; family Staphylinidae; genus Falagria; species Falagria sp. GC000072. The sequence goes on along the minus strand of JASKGN010031609.1, from coordinate 1,772 downwards.
ATAATTTACGTCATGTTATATAGACAACCAATTACACACGAAAGAAAACAAATGAAGAAGTGAAAAGAATGTTTAGTGAGCACGCAAACATCTTAATCACAAAAGTGTATAAATCCACGTCCGCGAAGTGAAAGAAATAGAGCCAATAGTAATAATACTAATGCTGTATGTTTTTCCAACAGGAAATCGAAGAACCTCTGGCGTTGTCGACTTCGTTGTCGTTTTCGATCGGAGGAAGAAGAACGCACAATCTGGGTGCGAGCATTCCGCTGATCGCACGCCGATTCGCGCGTCTAATAACATACATGAAATGGAAATCGATCGCTATTATATCTACAAGTAAGTGAGTGTGTTTCCTCTGTTCCTGCTGCCGAAGCAGCGCACTTTATAAAAGCTTTTTACTTAATTTATCTCTTCGACTAGAACTACGACATTCATGCATTATTTGCATTACTTTCGCAATTGAAATTCGGGAAAACTCATAATGTTGTCAAATGATAACATCTCAGGGAATTCTATTTTATTTTGCTCGATTTTTTTTCATTGCAAAATTTTTAAATTTGTCAGGAAATTCGAAAGTAATTTATTAAAATTGTAATATAGGCAACCAATTATACAAAAGGATAAAATGAATTTTCACGATTTCAATTTTTAGAAATTTACACATTTTACATAATTTATGTGGTAAATTTACAATTTCTGTTTCCTTACATAATTTAGAAGGTAAATTTACAATTTCTCTTTCCTTACACAATTTAGGTGGTAAATTTACAATTTCTCTTCATAAACATTAACAGGATAAAAACGTGAAAATTATGCTAGGATTACACGAACGAAATTATGTTCACGTCATCGTGATAAATGCATGGTGGTGAACAAACGAGTGCACGTCCGAGAATACAGAAACAAGAAAGGAGAGCGTGCTTTCACTGGGTTTTTCACCCATTTTCCGTCATGATATTAACATTGCTTGAGGTGCTTACCTGCCCAGTAGCTCACAATTGGGATCGGACTCTAGCACACGGTGCGAGAGAAGCATTAAGAAAATTGCGAACGACGTCGAAACCGCCCGGAATGAAATGGGAGAGTTCTGCCATATGTATATATCTCCACTTTCTGGTTTCGTTTCCTACCTTGCTGTGGCTTCAAAGTCCTGAGCGGATTCCCTCGCCGGAAATAATAAATCATTAAAATTGAAAAACTCGCTTTCGACTTCGTTTCTACTATAATTTTCTTGCAACCTTTTCAAAAGCCAAGTGTGCAAGTTGAGAATTTTGATTATCTAAGCATTTTGTTTAATTTATTTGGTATATATATATATTGGGTGTAGGCAAATAATAAATTTTAAAAATTGGGAAAAATTATTAATATTTATCTGGATAATTTTTAATTATTTTTAAAGTATTTGTTCCTTGAAATTGTTTTTAATGCCATCTGTGAAAAACATTACATAATTATAAGCAGCTGTAAGGATGTAAAGAAGCTACTATCTTTTTTAAAAGTTTTGAGCACTCTTTTTAATTGTTTATAAAATGAAAACTATCTCTCGGAAAATTATCATTCAAAACGCAATTGAAAGAGAAATTAATTCTACATAACATGTTCCCATATGAAATTTTTTATTTAAGGCATATTTATTCTGTTTGAAAATATATTCCAAAAAGCACTGATTTTGACACATATGTTTAGATCACTCGACTTTGTTAATTTATATCCCAGCTTCTATTGGATAAAAATAATTCATTTTTTGATATGTTGCAAATAGTATTGTT
>JASKGN010031608.1:0-10041 GCA_030556245.1 Falagria sp. GC000072 | reverse complement strand
TAGTGTACTTTTCCAATTAGTCGACACGAACCTAGAAAATTGATAAATTTACCTTGGTAATGGATGATTAGAGAAGAGAAATACAACGTAGATTAGTGGATTCAATGACTCCGAAACTAATGTCAAGGTTAACTTTTTCATCGTTAGTTTCCTAGTTCAGTTATTTTATTTGTTAATCAATGACAATAATAATTTCACAAGCATTAGGAATTTGATGTGATACATGTGTATGTATGGCTTTTTGCCATCACGCACAGTTTGAAGAGATATCTATTTATAAGATTAATGGCATTATATAAATCATTTGTCTATTTGCAAGTCTATTTATTAAATATTTATAGATCACTGTTGTTATATTTTGGGTCTCAATTAATTTTATTTGTAAATGATTTCATATCATGCTATACTATGAAACTAAACATATAAACATAAACGTGATAGAATAGGAAATTCATACCATATTTTTATGATATATAAATAACAATAACTTAATGGTTCAATACTTAAGTTATTTATAATTTAAAGCTTTTAAAATTTTTCTAACTTATTACTTTTGGATATTAATTTCAACATGTCGTAATATTAAAAAGTTCCCGATAAAGTCATATCATGCAATAAAATTAAACAATTCCCACTGAAAATAGCAAATTAGCAATGGTTAACACATATATTTTTGCGAAGGTCACCTTGCAAAGTAAACAATGCAAATATATCAACAAAATTAAAGTGTTAAGTCGAAATTTAAACATTTACAACCGAAAATTAAACGCATTACATTATTCTAGTATATATTTTTTGTTCTAAGTAAAGAAAATGATTATAACACCTTTTAACATTAAAAGCAACAACATTTTTTGCTCATCACATGTTCTGATGCATTTTCTCAAGCTAAATTTAACTAAATAACACTTAGCCATTTTAAAATTCTCGCGAAATTAATGGAGAGATCTGGTTCATATATTTATGCTACGTACGTATTAACAAAAAGTGTATTTGCGTAAAAAGCCAGTCGCATTGGCAATATTCGCTATATTCTCCGCCAAATTCTTAATGGCTTTCGTATATTGTAAATATTCATTCATGTACATTTGATTATTGCAGAAACTATAGTTAAACTTGAACGTCATGATTTTCACGTGCTTTATTGTTTACATTAAATTTATGAGATCATAAGATCATTATTCTTAGCTATTATAATTTGCTAAATTATAGCTGGCTTTTAAATTTGTAGGTGATAATTTTAAATTAACATAGTGTTTGTTTATTTTGTTGAAGTAGTATATTAATTGAGAAGGCAATATTTATTATCAAAAATAAGTGATAATTAGAGATATAAATATAAACATATCATTGTTCATGGTTCATATCACATGTTGCGGATTTGCGTCTGAGAATATAATTCGCGTGTTTATAATCAATCACATGCTTGAATGAATCATTTTTTATCTAATAGGTCATACGTTATTTTGTTGTTTATGTTTGTTTGTTATTAAATTCTCAATTAACGCATTTATACTTTGTACAATTTTTAGAAATTATATAAGCTATCTTTCAGAAAAAAAATTTGTAACAGGTAATAGAGAAATTTCTAATTTTCCAACTTTGCAAAGTCATATAAATTACCAATGGAAATTTTATAGTGATGCATAACTATAACTAAGTCATAAAACCAATGAATAATAAGCGTACAGGCAACATAACACAATATAAAAAAAGAATCCAATGAGGTTTCCTTTATTTAGGTCAAATTCAATGCCAGTTGTTTCCTGCAATTTACTAATCAGCTGAAAAAAGTTGTGCTTGAGTAGTATTACGTGGTATTACTACTTACCTAACTTTAACTAACTTAACTAGGATATCTATTATTATCATGCAAATCTTAGAAGATTTTAAAAATAATTTTCAAAATTGGCAGGTTTTTAAAAGTTAAATTTTAATTTATTCCAATTTTATGTTTATCAAGAATAAACTAATTGCCAGCTATCAAAAAATAAATAAATTATGAAAATTTATGTATCTTTCCCTATTGATTAAATTTGTGTAAGGTAAACATTCGATACATGAAAATGTAGGAAACGTTAACGCTTTTCCACAAGGTTGGTTTTTCATTTGTTCCACGCGGTTTTCGTTGATATTATTCTTATAATAATATTCGTTTATTGTAGTAGGAGGTTGACTATTTTTATATCAAGCTACTAGAACAAGATATCACTTTAATATTACTTGTAGATTTGTGTGTTAGGAATAAATTGTTTAATATATTTTGGGATATCTAATTTCCAACTTATAAACCTTTAAATAATTATTTTAATTATAGTTGTCTATTTATATAAATTGATAACATTAACCAGATTAATTATGTAAATATTTAGTCTGTGTTAATAAAATTCATAGTATTATTTATTATAAAAAGCTTATCACTTTATTTAAATTTATTAAAGTGTCTTCAGATGAAGATAATAAATTCCATAGTAGTTAATAATTATATTTAAATTATTTCATAATATTAAGCAATATCTATTTGAATATTTATTGTTCAATAAGTAGAAATAATTAATTTGACATAGGAAACATGATTTGATATAATTAATTGATTTAACTTATGTTTATATCGTACATTAACTCAATAATTATTATCACTTTGACCCAGCAATTAATTTAAATTACATGCTTGAATGCCATTCAAGTGTAAATAGATAGCTGCTAAGGATTCAATATGATAAAAATATTTAAATCTATCTGCAGTTAAATTTAAACATTTACACCATGTATTTTTATCATTCGACTAGCTTCTTATCTTATTAAACAGTAATTGTAAATTATATTTTAATACAATGACAATATTTTAATTTTAACATATTCCTTTCGATGAAAGAATTAAATATGAATATTTTCTTAATCGACTTCATAAAAAATAGTAATTTATAAGCTGAGATTATTAAAAATACTATACTAACTAAAACTATAATAGCAATTTATATATCTATGATGTGTAATAAAAGAGTGAGAATGCAAAATGGATTTAGTTTAGAATTTCTCGTCTAGTGCTATAAATATCGAGCCCTGATTGAGCATCGACTTGAATGGGGGCCAAAACATTTCCGCCATGCCGTGTTCATATTAATACTATTACAATCAAATCTGCAGCGACCAACATACTATGTTCCTCTCTAGTTTGTTTATAGATAGTGCCTTAGGTGCAGAGAAAAATTATTTAGAAACGAAAAGGAGCTGCACTATAAATCTGTTGGTCTTTTAGAATTTTTCTTTAGATTACAGTAGTCTACTACTGTAACTAATAATATTAATTAATTTATATAATAATTATTAGTAGTTTAAATACATATTTCACAGGAGAAATCCTAAATAGAATTTAGAAATAAACTTTTTAGAACGACAAATATATAAATAGAAATAACTTAGGATTTGTTATACTTCCGCATCATTAGGTATCGTATTATCTCCTTAAAGAAGGACAGAAATTTGAAAAAAGAAAAAAGTTTTAGATCTCTGGACTTGGACTTAAGTCTAACTTTGAATCTTTATGGGGTCGAATAGTTGGCTAACGTATAATTTAGATATTATTTTCGTCTGTTAAACTAAATGTTTAACATTTTGTGTTAAAAATATTTATGTGACATGTGGTTTTTCTAATTATTTTCTTTTACGTAGAATCACATGATGGCTAACACTTGCAAATCAATAAATTAAATTAAAATAACATTATAATAGCATTAAGTGTATGGTTTCTGTATTTACACAAGTATGGAGCATAATTACATTATAAATCCTTTTCGAATTATTTCTAACACTTACAAAAGCTTTATGTCATCATAATACAATTTGTTTTGAGTTATTTGTAAAGTTCTTTAATTTTTATAATTTTTTTACTTTGCTTATCGTTTGTTTAATGGATTGGGGATAATTAAACAATTTGTAAATCAAATATTGAAACGAAAAGTGCGTCGTTTGTCTCTCCTTGGTGATCATCATGTCCAAGACGACTGCAAAGAGTGCGTGTCTGTTGCATTCTCCGAAGACGAGGGTGAGACAAACGCACCAGTTAAAAATCAATCAGTCATAATTAAAATGATTTGCATTTGTCATATTATTCTTATTACCTGTATATTTCTTAGCTCATCAACATGTAATAATATTGTATCCGATGTATATTGTGTGTAAATTGCTAATAATTTAGAATATTAGAATTAAATTTAGTTCTTTGTTTAGATTTGTAACAATTTATATCTTAAGAATACTTGCATATTTGTTTCATAAGTAATTTTTATTTAAGCATAAAGTTTATGTTCATGATTTACAATGTCTATGATTTTTCAGCTTTTACATTTCAAGAGAACCTGCTTAAAACGATGCTCCAGATTGAAAACACCTTCTTTGAATTGGGAAAAACATGCAAGCGAAATTGTCTTATAATTTGTGATCGTGGAGCTATGGATGCATCAGCGTTTATTTCCAAGGACAAATGGGAAAAACTCATGCGTGATAATGGTTGGAATGATGTGGAGCTCAGGGATAATCGCTACAATCAAATTATTCACATGGTTTCGGCTGCTAATGGTGCTGAAGATTTTTACACTACTGAGGTATTCAAATATTTAGCATTCAATTTACATATTTTAATATTGATTTTTTGTTTTAGGACCATTCTTGTCGATCTGAAGGAGTTGAATTAGCCAAAGAATTAGATTATAACGCAGCAGCTGCATGGATAGGTCATCCTTACTTTGATGTTATTGACAATTCGACAGATTTCGATGGGAAAATGCGTCGAATGATAGGATCTGTATGTACCAAAATCGGGATCGATACTGGAGATCGTCTATTGAACACTTCGAGAAAACTGAAGTTCCTTGTGAAAGGACCTTTGCCTGAAGAATCGTTGTTTCCCCGATTTCAAGACTTCGAAGTGGTGCATACTTATCTTCAAAGCAATTCTCCTAATCAAGTGCGGCTGAGAAAACGAGGGCAAAAAGGTGAGCAGCGTATAATGCATATGATAAGAAATATCTAATTACAAATGTCGAACAATAATAATATCCAGTAATATCAAAAAATCTATTTGAAACATTCATATTATATTACTGCCTTCATCCATAAAACAAACATTCTAATCATCTATTATATAGATAAACATTTTATATATTAATATATTTAATAATTATCACTGAATTAGAATGCTACATTATTATTGTATCAAGTTGTTATGAATTTGTCAACTCATTCGACCATCAAAAGTATCATCAATCAAAATCATTATTATTTTGATTAAAACATTTTTAAGTAGAAGCATGAAAGAAAGTTTATTTCATTCATAACTTTCTGATAGTCTCCTATTAATTGTCTTATCACCAGTATCATTCACCTTGTCCTCTCGTGTTTGCAGGCTATTTCAGTTATATTCATACAGTGCGACGACAAAGACAACCTGGTGGGCAAATCGTCGAAGTCAAGACCCAAATCACCCACAGGGATTATATCAATATGCTTGCGCAAAAGGATAGGTCGCATTTCACCATTTACAAGAAGCGACGTTGCTTCCTGGTCAACAACCAATACTTCCAACTTGACATCTACGAAGAGCCTAGTCATCCTAGATGTAAAGGTTTAATGTTATTGGAAACTTATTCAGCTTTGGATGAGTGTGCTCTCAGGAAATGTCTGCCAGTTTTTCTGGACATTGAAAAAGAAGTTACTGGTAATCCTGATTACTCCATGTATAATTTATCTTTACGTGAGGATTGGAAGACTTCAAAAAAATTTTGGAGATCAATACCTGGTACGTATACATACTTTCAAAAACCAATTTTTTAATATTTGTTATCATGTGAATATATTTTTTCTTTTAGAATCAGAAAATGATACTAATAATGTAATGCCCGAACCACCAATTCTACCTGAACAGAAAATTAATGGGCATGTGTATCCACCACAACAATACACTCCTCTTATTCAACCATCGAAAGTTCTTACCAGATATTAATTAATTGATGGTGAATCCAAGTCTACTGAGTTGTTTCTTCTGTACATCGGATTTATATTACCATTGTAATTAAAAAGGTATGTAAAAGTTAAACCTAATATAACTAACATGGGAATCATAAAATTCATTTAAAGTAAAGAAAATAGTATTAAGTGCTATTTTGGATAATGAATAGTCTTAAATAATACTTGTATTAGTTTCTTTGTGTGGTTTTATTGTCATGACATTTTTATAGATTAGGTTTAGCTATAAGCAGTTGAATAATCAGTCCAGAATTAAGAGAATTAAATGTCGAAAAATTTATTACTGAATTGCAACAAGAATTTACCTTCATTCGTGATTTATTTGCTCAATAGTTATTTAAGTTTCTAATTTTTCTGTTCAATTGTCTATTTTATTATTTGAAATGAGTGCCAATAATTTTAAATTTTGATTTTCAACAAAATATAAAGAATTCTTTTGAATTTACACATAATTTTACTATCTTTTATAATTACTTATTAATGTTCTATGGGTTTTTATTAAGTAAGAAAGAATTAGTATTATGAAGTAATTATTTTTCACTTTATATGTCATTCATTCGTATGCTAAAATTCTATTTCAAAGCTAAGATTGATTCTCAGTGCCTGTTCCTTCACTTAACAAACTATATACACAATAATCTTTTGCACATGAAACTTATTATTATTAATTATATAAGTAGGTCATATGAATGTAAGATATGTAATTGATTCATAAGCAAACTATGCAAGAAACAGATGAATCATATTTTCATACATCTTGTTATTCCGGGAAAACACATGCCAAATGAAACGAAATTGATATGAAGACCAATTATATTTAATTGAAATTTTAATGCTGCTTGCAAATTACATAAGAAACTAACTTTATAAGGATAAAGAATTACAAAGAAATAAGGCAAACACGAGACATGATTAAGATACAACAAATGCTGCTCATTCAATTGTTGTTTTCCTTGGTTTTATGAATAATACAACTAACACACTTGTACTAGTCGAATAATAATTTCTTTAAAGGCTAATTAATAATCTATTACGTATTACATGAAGTCATAATATAGTGGAAATATAATTGTTAATTGTTAGATAAATGAAAACTTACGAGTGTGGCAATATCAAAGATAAATTAGAACATTAGTAGATGAGTAGTTCCATACTGTAGTAATAATAGTATATATTCAAAGTATATTCATGTTTGTCTCGAAATACATACTATATTGTAGTTGTTGAACAAACATATTTAGAGTTTAGAACAGCTCGAAGAGCATGTTGCTCTAAAGTCTAAGTAAATTGTTCAAACTGATGATATTCAAGTACCTGGATAACGCAAAAGTGCTGCACAGATATAATAAAGTGAAACAAAGAGGTATTAAGGAATTTTTAAGTATGAAATCAATATTGATTAACTAATATAATGTGAAATATAATGTACTATTTTCATATAATACGCTTATAATTGTACTTCGATAGAAAACAAATATTTGAGATGTTTTTGAAGTCTTAAAAATTTTTAAGTATAAAACGCAATGTGATGAATGATTCTGAAAATTGAATGTGAGTAAGGAAGTATTTACCAAGAATTTATCGGGAAGCAACTTATTGCATGTAATTTTTAAATAAGTTTAAGATATAAAAGGGGTATATTAATGACTACACTGCAAAAGCTGGGTTTTCAATACTTTTCTTCGGAATTTGTACTTAAAATCAAACTGAAAATGATTGAAATTAATTAATAACTGATATATGAATAATGTATCGTCTTTTCTATGGATATTTTTAATGAAGGAATGATATATACATTTAAGACGTTGTCTTATTGTATGTAAAAAAGCAGAAATAACTAACTTTAAATGATATATATATAAATATATAACAAATCAAGTCTATTTTTATATAAAACTCAGACATTTTTGGAACATGGTCATTTAAGAGGCATTAATATTTGATGCACTCATTTATGGTTTGTAATTAATCTATCTATTTTAATTTCAATTTGTTCAATTGTTAATCCAGTCATAGTCATGTAATAAAATACTCTCTTCACCTATATAATTGTTTCATTTTTATTATTTACTTTCAAATCAATTTACACTAAATAAATTTTAAGTAGATTAGGTCGAGTAAACAATGTTTTTCGATTTTGTAACAAACGGACGAGAGTTTAGAAGTTTTTAATTTGCAATAGCAAGAAGAATACTTATAAAACCTTTATTTATAATCACTTTTCTTCATATCTTGAATTTCTATACAACACATAATGTTGTACAATAAAAAGTATATCAAAAGCTACTGAGAACAAACCGAGACCGAATTTTGTTAAATCACTGAATATAGATATCCAATCATCTAAAACATACAAAAACAATAACACCTTCATTATCTTTAAAATATTATTTAACATACCATAATTATAAGCATTAATCAGCATCTGTAACATTGATAACATTCCACCAGTGAAATCCAAAAGAATATTACCAATACTCCATCCAACTGTGCTTTTTCTTTGGTAATTCATATATGCCTACAAAACAATAATTATTAAAATATCATTGTAACAATCCATAATTAAAAATCCTTTATTTACCTGTGGAACATATTTTATTAATGTAATTGTAAGCTTCACATAAGAGCAAAAGTAAAGAAAGTCCAACCAATGAATAACTTTACTTGTAGCTAATATTGCAGTAATAAGCAAACCAACACCAAAAAATGCCAAAATGAGTCGAGCTGTTATTGAAAGCCGTTGCTCTCCACGTTCATAAATGTAAGTTTGCCATATTGTTACAAGACAAACACATGCTGCATGTACAGCAAATACTATATCATTTACTTGCACTGGATTCAAACCACCTGGATGTCTATCAAAGTATTCACTTTTGATATCACTTGAGAAGTATAAACCAATATTAAAGATGCTATAAAGTGTAAATCCAACAATGTTCAAATACAGGAAGTCAAAATTCAATCCTATAACACTGACATAAATTATTATTAATAATCTAATAGAAATCTAAGAATTTTAATATCAATACCTTTTTCTCCTATAATTTGAAAATATTTGTGGGTAAAATGACACTGACCATGCTACAAAATAGAGCCATCCGATTACAGTTGAGAATATATCCAGACCAGAGTTTTTAAGAACCGTGGTTCGAAATATTATGCTTTCCACACTAAAAAATAAATTAAAAGGTTATAATTATAACAATACAATTAAACAATTGCTTAAAATATTGTTTGAATCATTTTAAATCAATAGAATAGAAATATTGTGACATACCTATTATTAATTGTTAAATTTCCAAATACTACTGTGTGACCAGCACCTATGGCATCTATTACAATAGAATAATTACCATCAGAATTGATTATTGTTTGATTTGGTGTTAGTTCAACTATGTTGATAACTTCTGGAGTTAGTGTCAGATTTCCACTCAATGTAATATTTCTAAAAATTAAATTATAAAATTTTATGTTTATACTTTGTAAAGTTACAATCATAAATATTATTAATTTAAATTAATTCAAATTTGAGAATACAACTTACTTGATAATTATACTTAAATTATATTTATCATTCAATAAAATTTCTATATCTTTATTTGATATGTCGATACTTGCATTACTTAAATGCAAATAAACTGAAATATAAAATTAATTAAAATATGTTGCAAAAATACTAATATTACTTACTAAATGCAAAAATATAAATAAATATCCTATTTAAATTCATGATCTTTAAATTCTTCTTAATCCTTTTTGTCCTTAATAGGGTGTTGACTTATTTGCACATAGATTCAACAACAAGGAACTAAAAATAAAAAAGTTAGTTTTCAATATTTTTCACAATAAAATAACAATAAAACGTACAACGATAAAAAAAATAATTAACAAATTCTATAATAGCAAGCAAACTCAAATATAAAAATGTTTTGATTTAAATTGAAGCGGTTGTTATATGAACAAAGAATTCAAACATTGTATGATTGAGATATTTATTGATTAGAATTAGTAGAATTA